>SEMN01001472.1:0-52309 GCA_005408345.1 Macquaria australasica
TTTGCTGACTGCTGTAACGCTGAAAATGTCCCCGCTGTGGGACAATTAAAGGCTTATCTTATCTTATCTTATTAGGGTCAGAATGACTGTGAGTCAGAAGCTGCAAACTGTAATAGTGAAAAAACTATTGAAAGACTTTTTGCAGCCCATACTGCTGCACTACATCTCTTTCAACTGGTACTGGTATAAAGGCAAGTTTCAATGTCTTAACATGCAGTCGAAGGGTCAAGTGATGCATCAGACCAACTTTCACACATTGTTTCACACTGAACTGTGCTCACACTTAAAAAAGAAATATTAAAAATATGTCTGTTCTTCTCTTCCGTCTTTGAATGGTCTTTTCTTGTGTCAGTGGTTTAGTACCAACAGGCCATAACACTAGTTTCTTATTCTCTCTTAAATAGTTTGAAAAACTTCATTGTGATGTGGGTGTTAACTGACATCGTCATGTATATTAATAATCTATAGAGGAAGGAAATCTAGTCGTCTAACAGCCTGATATCCGTCTTCTGCTTACTGATCACAGAGGAAAGGCGTCTTGAAAGATGACGTCCGTCTTCTTTGTAAGTAGAATTCTTTATTGATGTGATACTGTTTACCTCCTGTGTACATTATTTTATCTGCTGACATGTTTTATTGTCTGTGAAGCCACACAGAGAGAGGAGAGGAGCAGCTATGATGAGTTTAACAGCAGCGGCGAGTGGATTTGTCGTCTCCCTTCTCTCAGTGTCAGGTACTGTATGTCTGCAGTTACATTCATTGCATTAAAAGAGGGGAATCTGGGAAAATGTGGGGATTGTAAAAGTAGGGTGACTTCCCAGAAATTTTCCAAACATTGGTTTTGTGTATAACTCCACAGACGTCTGTCAGTGTTTTAATATAGTTTTTGTCTGTTTTCGTGTCAGTTGTAATGGATATTAGGAAGATTTTGTTTGCCAACGTCTATTGCATAAAGTAGCTGTGTGCTAAGCACCTTTACATGCTGTAAACTGAGAATATTGTGGGTTTTATTCATGACTGTTCCCTCCTCACCCTGTGAAAACCTTTTGCCCTGTTTAATTTGTTCTAAAGTCGACCTCAGTGTGATGTTTCCGTGCTCTGTGTTTCTAGCAGTTTCCGGCTTTAATCTTGTCTTCATGTCATAGCTGCTATAAACAGTTTCTCACACCTCAGAGTTCTGCAACAACCTGAGCACAGAGTGAACAGAGAGAACTGACCAAGAAAAGCACAGACTCTCTAATGATTAATGTTTCTCCTCTTATCCTGGTCAGTAAACTGCATTAAAGGTCACAGGTCCAATTTCTGTCTGGAAGACTTTTTTGTTGACTATAAGATGCACTGTTCAGGCATTTTGTTGACAGTTTTTAGAATCAATGGACTGAAGCCAAAACACCCAGAAGACATATTATACATATTACATATTATATATACATATTATGTATATATATAATAAATATTCCTGAGTCCCAACAATGATAAAATAAAAACACCTGATAAAATTCTATATTCCAGTTCAGTTCTAGTTAGATAGATGAATGATTAGGACGTTTTGATGACAATGACTGCAGATAATTGGTCTGATAATTGAGGATTTTGAAGTTTGTCCAGGTTACGTTTCCCCAAAATCATATAGGTAGTATGATCCACTTTGTCTTATCAACCGATTGTTAACTGAAGTTATTAATGTTGATTGTGGTTTCTGATGTGCTCTGTGTTACAGTGGTACAGGGTCAGAATGTCTGGAGAGTGACTTACACCTCTACTCAGATCTGTGCCTTAAAAGGATCAACTGTGGAAATACGCTGCACCTACACATACCCATCCAGAATAAATGGCCTTGATACCAAAGTTGAGAAAACATTCTGGTTTACTAAAGTGAATGAAAATGAATTTATGGATCTGAAAACAGATTCAGAGTATTCAGGTCGTGTTCAGTATATCTGTGGTAACAAGATCTGCACTCTGAGAATCACAGACCTGAGAGAGAGCGACTCAGCTGAGTACAAGTTCAGGTTCATAACAAACCAACCAGGTGGGAGTCATACTGGTTCACCTGGAGTCACTCTGTCTGTCACAGGTAACATTTTCAGATGAAGATATATCAGTTCCACATGTGAAACACTGCGATTTCTGTAAAACATTACCGTCAATGAATGTGTGTGTATTGTGTGTGTTGATAGTTGGGTTTAAAATGACATTTCTTTCTTCACATAACCAGTTCTCCAGGTGCAGGTGATCAGAACTTACCCAAGGCTGTATCCTAACTGGGCAGAGCTGATGTGTCTCAGTAGTTGTCGTCTGTCTGATCATCCTTCCTACGTCTGGTACAAGAATGGACTGAACACTCACAAAGAAACGTCTTCTTTTAAACAATACTTTGATCCTGCAGACAGCTATTCCTGTGCTGTGAAAGGACGGGAGGACTTCCCCTCTCCTTCAGTGTGTGAGTTTACGTCTTCCACTAACATAACGCCATCTGGTGGAGCCTTTAAACTAATTCACTTTACCGTCACTGCTGTTTTGATACAGCAAACCCCACTTCCCCTTCCTGTGTTAGCACCATGTTTATCTCATTGACCTCTACAGGATCACTACTGCTGTCAGTGTCCCAACAACAATACAACCTGCTCTGTATTGCTGCAGTGAAAGATGTAACAGTTCTGTTTAAAGTATTTTCTTCTTCTTTCAGGTGTCCGTGATCAAACCTGCAACAGAGTGACGTATCAAACCTGCAACAGAGTGACGTACGCTGACAGAAGCATCTGTGCCTTCAAAGGCTCATCAGTGGACATTTCTTGTACTTACACCAGTCATAAAGATCATGTTGAATCAAAGTTCTGGTTCAGTCCTGAACGTAATCACCAGTGGCGGTATCTCTCACAGCCTGAGGACCTTAGAATAGACTCTCAGTATGCAGGTCGTGTTCAGGTCTTTGAGACAGAGAGAGGACGCTCCACTCTGAGAATCAGAGACCTGAGAGAGAGCGATTCAGCCCAGTATCACTTCAAATTCAAAACACCAAGCTTTGAATGGATCAGTAGTTTACCTGGTACAACTCTGACTGTCACAGGTACTGAAGAACACAAACTGATCTAAATACACCAACATAGTACATTTAAAAACAGTGAACATGTTGATAATGATCAATTATCATGAGTTTGTGTGATTACTGTTGTATAAATAAATACAGTTAGTAATGCTCGCTACTACTTCTAGGAATTGTAACTGTTGTGTTGACGTGGATGTACATCTATCCTTGATTTCTTTAGTGTTTAATATTGCTTTTGTTCTCATATCCAGCTCTCCAGGTGCAGGTGACCAGAATAAGAGTTGAACAGTCTTATACCTACGCAGAGCTGAATTGTTACAGCAGCTGCAGTCCAGCTGGTCGTCTTTCCTACACCTGGTTCAAGAACGGACAGATAATCACGTGGGTGGAGACATCTCCTTATAAAGACTGGATTTATCCCAGAGACAACATCTCCTGTGCTGTAAAAGGACATGACAAGCTTTCCTCTCCCTCCGTGTGTGAGTTTACGCCACTGTCTCAGGACAAAAAACACGCATTCACACTGACATTACAACACAATTACAATTTCAGACATAGCCATACTGGAGTCTTCTAGATCTTAATGTAGACGCAGCAGTTTTATTCATAGAAACAAAAAGTTAAAGCAGAAGAAAGAAAGAAAATCGTAAGAAAAGCAATATTCAGATATTCAGATGTTGTGATAGAACATTTTGAACTTATTTCCTATTATGTGAAATGTTTGTGGTTCAGGATTATTAGAAGTATAAAATATGTTGTTTCTTCATTATAATGTTTCTGTTATTGAGATGCTCCATTACTTCTATTGATGATGTCACGGCCAACAGCTCTCAATTGGAGTTAATTGAACAGTCTTTCAATTTTTAATAGTAAAACGAGTTTCTGAAGATTTATTCATGACAGACTCGACAGACTAAGATAAAGATCTTTGTAGTGGTAAATCTGAAAAACATAAGTGCTGCTCCAACAACAGAGGCTGGATAAAATCATATGAAACTGGCAGGTAACATTTGCAAACTATTACAACAAAACAAAAAACTCTCTTTGTAACAGGATCTGAACACAAACAAGACGAAGAATAAAAATGATGTTACAAGTGATTAAAGGCTTGTTATTGGCTGCCAGGATCAGCTCCAGAATCAGCACTCTGGACAGCCACTGTGACAAACACTAGAGATAATTAAAAGAAACAAACCAACATGTTTTATTAAAACAGTCTATCATCTATAACAACATATCTTTAAGTAATGCATGTTCATATCTCCTCCAGATGCTCCAAAGCTTCCCTCTGTGTCAGTGAGTCCCTCTGCTGAGATAGTGGAGGGCAGTTCAGTGACTCTGACCTGTAGCAGTGATGCTAACCCAGCAGCTAAATATACCTGGTACAAGGAGAATGGAAATCCAGACCTTCAACCTCTTAGTACAAAGATACAGCTTGTCTTCAGGTCCATCCAGTCCTCTGACTCTGGAGAGTATTACTGTACAGCTGAGAACGAGCTGGGGAGGAGGACATCTGAACACATCATCATTAATGTGAAATGTGAGTGAAACAGCTTATTTAAAAATAACAATAAATCTGTCCGGTCTTTGCAGGAGTAGATTTTACTGGTCATGCCTACTTTCTCCAGCTCTGCTTGCTTCACATTCACAGTCTGCTGTAATTCACTGAGCAGCTCCAGGAGATTTTAGGAGTTTTATGCAGTTTTGGGACTCAAACAGTCACACGTGTTTATCAGACCACCTTCAATTCTAAAATGCTGCTACACAGCTGTTCACAGTTTTTAATGTAAATACCATATGTGCTACTTACTCTTATCCTAGAATAATCTCTATTAACACATCTCCTACAGATGCTCCAAAGACCTCCACTGTGAGTCCCTCTTGTAAAATCGTGGAAGGCAGTTCAGTGACTCTGACCTGTAGCAGTGATGCTAACCCAGCGGCTAAAAATACCTGGTACAAGAAGAACCAAACGCGGCTTCAGGGACTACAAGGCATTTATCGTTTCACCTCCATCAGCTCTGAGGACAGAGGGATCTACTACTGCAAGTCTGAGAATCGATATGGAGGGATCAACTCTACGTTGGTATTCATAGATGTCCAGTGTAAGCGCTAAACATTAGAAAATTAATATTTACTTATTATTTTTACTACTAGTCAGACAGTGGATTTAAAAAATGTATTAGGGCCATTTTCTCCTGAAACTGGGAAAAAGCTTAAACCCAAGCACAAACTCCCACTAACCTGCCACAGTTCTGCCAACGTGGAAGAGAGGCTGAATACATGATTAGCAGGAGGAACAAAGAAACAGCAGGTGGAGCTGAAGCAAGCTTCAGTAACATCCAATCATATGAGTTCCTCTCATCCTCTTTTGAGTTTCAGGAAAATTCCTGTCTGTGTGTAACAATAGGTCTGTCTGTCAGATGCCTAATTATGTTGTTATTTACTTAAGCAGTTACATCGGGTTTGCTCAGTTAGTCAATTATTCTGATAAGCTTCCATGCATATAATTACACCACAACTGCGAATACTGTGACACTATGAAATTATATATAAGCAGAAAATAGAAAACTCCCTGTAATAATCCCCTCGACACAATGGAAACAAATATTGTGATTCTATAGAGGAAATGAGATTTGGACTATTGCTTAAACTTGAAATGCCCCGACAGCTTTGATTTAGGATTCATACTGACGGTGGACACTATTCTAACTGTAAAGCTTGGGATGTGTGTGGCTAATATCTTACCAGTTGTGTGTGTGTAGAAAACCACTATTAAAACCTACCTGACCAAAGCTTAACACTGTGTTGAAAGACCACACGTAAATTGCTCTGTAAGTAAAGCCATGAAAATTGCAATGCACTTGCCAAAATTTGAGGTCCCAGTGGCACATTGCTTCACAAAGTGTGGAAAAATAATGTTTTGTCACAAATTGCTTTGTGATGCATGTGGGAGGCCACTTGAAGACGACAGCTGTGGCCAAGTTTCATGTACAGGCCTATTAGTGGTTATTATAGCCTGCTAGCTAGCTTGGAAGAGGCGACAACAGTCTCGTGAAGCAGGATTTCTAAAGCAGGTGGATAACATGATAACCACTGGGGCATCAGAAAAACTAATCAACATAATTGAATTGCTCCTCCTAGCTCGTGGCAGTCCGTGCCTAGAAACACGCCTGTAAACAAAGACTGATAAGTTGTCTCTCTTTTGTCCTCCAGATGCTCCAAAGCTTCCCTCTGTGTCAGTGAGTCCCTCTGCTGAGATAGTGGAGGGCAGTTCAGTGACTCTGACCTGTAGCAGTGATGCTAACCCAGCAGCTAAATATACCTGGTACAAGACAAATGGAAATCCAGACCTTCATCCTCTCAATAAAGAACCACAGCTTGTCTTCAGGTCCATTAAGTCCTCTGGCTCTGGAGAGTATTACTGTACAGCTGAGAACGAGCTGGGGAGGAAGACATCTGAACACATCAACATTAATGTGAAATGTGAGTGAAACAGTTTATTTAAAGGACCATAACAGTGGCTTACACGTAAATTGAAGTAAATTGACTAAAGGATGCATATTATTGCAAATCACTTTACAAAACATGCTGCAACTTTTCTCTTTGTTTGAATGTGTTTTCTTACCATCCAGGCAGTCACTGCTTTTCTATTCATTATTTCACTAAATTCAGCTTCTGTTCATGATACTGTTTAAATAATCCTGAAGTACTCGTGAAAAAGATCCAGCGGACTTCCGTCCACATTATTTCTTCTGCACTTCTTGTAGCCAGATGTGAGGAAATGTGGAGACTTCATTTGTGGCAGAGCTGAAGTGTTACAGCAGCTGCAGTCCTGGTTCAAGAAAGCAAAAGACAAAAACTTCTTTTTATACAGACTACTTTTATCCTGGAGACATCATCTCCTGTGCATACATAATACAATATGTGCCACTATAGTTATGAATGCTCAAATTATTATGTAAACACCCTTTCCTATAATGCCTATAATGTTGATAAAAGTATATTTCTATCACATAACAGAAACATATAAAGCATATTTAGCAAGCTCAAAGTACTTTGCCAAGAGAACACCATTTCCTGTCTTTACTGGTAAGTTTAAAACATGTTAAAATATTCACTGAACGCTTTGTGTTCAAGTGATTTAACAGACAATTTCTGCTTTACCAAACTGGGAACTTCAAGAACAGCTTTATGATATTGAGTGGTGCTTAGTGCAGCACTTAAAAGTAATTTGGGCATCAGATAAATTAATCAAACATTTTTTCCTCCTCCTTTGATGCCCCTCCTGTCTGTTCATGGCCTGGTTTTCCTATGTATGAAAATAACCGTGAAAATACATATTAATGAATTGTCTCTCTGTACTTATTGTTCTCCAGATGCTCCAAAGCTTCCCTCTGTGTCAGTGAGTCCCTCTGCTGAGATAGTGGAGGGCAGTTCAGTGACTCTGACCTGTAGCAGTGATGCTAACCCAGCAGCTAAATACACCTGGTACAAGAAGAACCAAACACTGCTTCAGGGGCAAAAAGACATTTATCTTTTCACCTCTATCAGGTTAGAGGACAGTGGGAGCTACCACTGCAAGTCTGAGAATGAGTATGGCCAGATCAACTCCACATCTGCACACATAGATGTCCAGTGTAAGTACAAAACTTCAGCAATTCACTTCGACATACCATGTGTTTAAGTACAGACAGTGGATGTAAATGTCTGATGAGCTTAGGCTGGTAGAAACAATGTCATGTTTTAAAGTAGCATCATGAGGGGTTTAAAGGATAGTTTGGGATTTTTTCAAGTCTATCTTATACTATACTCAAATGCCATTTCCTCATGTCCATGTTGGCTGTGATGAGATATCTTCGAAGAGAATGTACATTGTAAGGAATGGATGGCAAAATCCAGTGTCAAGTTCTAATGTTCAGCTGAAGCTAATATGAGCCTTCAGCAGTCCAAGTTACACAAATCAAGCTGTTTTAGGACACAAGTCTCAGAATTCCCATTTTGTCCAGAAAGTCATTCTTTGCTGAGCTGCAACGAAAAGAAATAGTCCCATCAGTGACCTCAGCAGTCCACGCATTACTCTGTGATTAAGCCTTGTAGCATTCTGCACGCAAATCTTAGGGGTTAAAATAAAAACATTTTTACCTGTTATCCAGCGGCTGGTTGGGTTTTTGTGATTCCACTGACGTCCACTGTCTGCTGAGAAAGGTAAATCCAATATTCCTACAGACTGCAGGTTCCAACAAAGGAGAAGAGTAGAGCAGAGTGGCACAATCTGTAAAAATACTACATTTAAACATTGGCTAAACATCCAATCTAAAATTGTATCTGTCCAGGCAGAACGTAGACATCTGGGAGATCAAGAAAATGCTTTTGAAGATGCAAGCTGTTGCTGAATAATGAGTAAAAGATCAACATTCTGACAAATCTCCTAAGATTTATGTAGAATATGAACCAAATCACAAAGAACTTAGGTCACAAATAGGGCCAAGGGGGGATATGTCCTGATAGTATGTAGGCTTCTTGCCGAGACACAACACTGACAATAAACCTACACACAACTACCAGGACAAAGATAGACACTCAAATTATTGATGTGAAATGTGAGTTAAATACAGGTTATAAAGAGGTTAAATATGTCACATTCTTTGCTCTTTATTAAAGTTGTATTCCACCTATTTTATGAAGCATTTACTCGTCATGAGGAGTACTACTCAGCCTGTAACAGTTGTATAATGTCTTGGCTCCAAATTCTGTAAAAATAACCTTAATGATGTCGTCATAAGTGCATTATGGGAAATGCATGATTCAGTGTTTTTTTGTTTAAGTTTGACCCATAGTTAAAGGTGCAATATATGAAACACTGAACATTAATATGGCACCAAACAACTATTTGCTACGTAAAGATATAGTGGAGTGATGGCGTCCTGATCAGAGAATGACGTCACTCCCTCTGTGTGTGTTGTTCTCTGAGCTGCTCTGGTCTTTGTTTAGAAATCCGGGACGGCAGCGTGTGCATGTTAGTGCATGTTGTGTCATGTGAGTCCCTCCACGTTTATAAAGAGACTGAGAGAGTGACGCCCACGCAGCATTGTAAAAGTGAGATGGCAGACTGCAGTTCAAAGCGTTCAGCTGAAGGCCTTCATTCATTCTGAGCTGGCTCACTCACCACCAGAGACTTCTTTCTGTTATTTCCCTCCAGTCTCTCTTCGTTTCCCCCTCTCCTCTCTGCTTCAGACAGGTTGAGAAGCGAGAGTGAAAATAAATCCACTTTTTAATCCCAAAAGTTTAAAAATAAACTCTGAGCTCTCCTCCCGCCGGTAAACAGCTCCGGATCAGAGCAGAATCCGGTGCGACTCCGGGTGTTTGTTCCTCCAGAAGCTCCGGTTCTTCCCCCGGCTCTCTCCTCCAGAGCTCCCCAGCACTCAGCAGCTGTCTGTCGGCGAGCAGCGGCTCTGTCCCTCCGCTCTGCCCGGTCCTCCCCACACAACCCTCTGCAAAGCCCAGAGAAACACACATATGTTTCACTATAGTTGAATATTTACTGTTACTATTTATTTATAGACTATTTATAGGCGGGTTTGGTGAGTTTTATTTTGTTTCAAGTATGTTTTCAGATCTGTGAGGTGAAATTAGTTTGCTTTAATTATTGGCTTTAAGGTGAGCGGTGTAACAGCTGTTTCTGGTTAGGGGGAGGTGTGGCCAACGTGCCGATTTGTTTTGGTCTGAGATGCTGGTGCGAGTGCGACATCTTGTGGCAGCGAATATTGTATATAGAACCTTTAAGGTCAGGATATCTCATCATTCTTTAAATCTAAATCTTGTGAATCCCCCACCTTTGTGGAAGTGATCAAGTAGATTTAGACCACCTTCAACTTTCCACATCCTGCCATATATGTAACAAAGTATGTAAAAACAATATGAGCCACTATAGTAATGCACTATCAACTTATGATAATCTATATTCATATACACAGATGCTCCAAAGCTTCCCTCTGTGTCAGTGAGTCCCTCTGCTGAGATAGTGGAGGGCAGTTCAGTGACTCTGACCTGTAGCAGTGATGCTAACCCAGCAGCTAATTATACCTGGTACAAGGAGAATGAAGACTCACCAAAAGCATCAGGACAGATCTTCACCATCATTGACTTCAGACCTGAACACAGTGGGAATTATTACTGTGAAGCCCAGAACAGGAGAGGACACCATAACAACACCTTACACCTGACTGTTGTGGCAGGTGAGTTTTTGCATTCAGCTACACACATTATGCACCAGAAGTCATAAAGCACCATGTGATATAATGCTGGAAGGCGGATTTAATGATCGTCCATCTGTATCAAACTCTTCTTGTGTATCTCCTCAGTGTCAGTTGGAAAGTATCACTGGGATGGTAGTACACATTGAACAGTAACAGCTTACAGCTAAATGGGGAGAAAGGGCTCATAAGAATTTATTATCTTGTTTCCATGTGTTCTGTCAGCCTGTAAAAGGTTCAAGAATGTTCCCTGATGTTTCTGTGGGAGGTCCTGCTACAGTTTGTGGTACAGACATCACTGCTTGAGAGCCTTTCATTCCCTGTGCACTCAGAGGGAGAGTTGTGTCTGTATTGTTGGGCTTATTTCATGCACAACCAATGTGGCAGTACTGTAGACTTCTGTCTTGTCGTCTCTCCCGTTCGTAATACTTGTGAACAGAATATCAAGGGAGAGGTTAGGTTAGGTCTGGAAAGTTCCCATTTATTGGGATGTTAGGGTGACATTTCTGCTGTTTGCAGATGATCCTGTCCTTTTGGCTTCAGTAGACGTTGACTGCCAGTGTCCCTAAAACTGATGAGGCTTCAGTAATGCAGGCCTTTGTATGTAACTGTGGTGAAGAGAGAGCTGTGCTCATGGATACAAGCAGCCAAGAGGAGATTTCTTCACACAGCAGTCTGTCTAAATATCAACAAGCAGCACAGAAAGTTGAGACATCCTGAATGGTATGTTTTGTTGGGACAGACCCTGGACACACTGGACCAGTTAAATCTCCAGCTGGTCTGGGAGAACTTGGAGATCCCACAAGAGGACTGGTTTTACAATGTAATTTGTCTCTTAGGAGAGCCATAATTCTTGTATTGTCTTGTTGAATGGTGTGTGGTGCCTCTGTATGAGCTACAGTGAAAGCATGGCACACAAGTTAGAGCGCACACAGGCTCACACACCTCCAGCTGTGCTGAGCTGCTTATTCTGTAGCCAGTGTTTTTATTTTAAATGAAAATTTCCCCGCTGTGGGACAATTAAAGGCTTATCTTATCTTATCTTATATCACTATGTCACAATGTGATATATGGGTTGGAGGTGAGTCACTGCCCCAGACGGGGGAGTTCAAGTATCTCGGGGTCTTGTTCACGAGTGATGGTAAGATGGAGCGTGAGATGGACAGGCAGATCGGTGCAGCATCAGCAGTAATGCGGGCGTTGTACCGGACCGTGGTGGTGAAGAGGGAGCTGAGCCGGAAGGCAAAGCTTTCGATTTACCAGTCGATCTACGTTCCAACCCTCACCTATGGTCATGAGCTTTGAGTAGTGACCGAAAGAATGAGATTGCGGATACAAGCGGCCGAAATGAGTTTCCTCCCCAGGGTAGCTGGGCTCACCCTTAAAGATAGGGAAAGGAGCTCGGACATCCGGAGGGAGCTCGGAGTAGAGCCGCTGCTCCTTCGCATTGAAAGGAGCCAGTTGAGGTGGTTCGGGCATCTGATTAGGATGCCTCCTGGACGCCTCCCTTTGGAGGTTTTCCGGGCACGTCCAACTGGTAGGAGGCCCCGGGGCAGACCCAGAACACGCTGGAGGGATTATATATCTCATCTGGCCTGGGAACGCCTTGGGGTCCCCCAGGAGGAGCTGGAAAGCGTTGCCGAGGAGAGGGACGTCTGGACAACCCTGCTTAACCTGCTGCCACTGCGACCCGGCCCCGGATAAGCGGAAGAAAATGGATGGATGGATGGATGGACAATGTGATAAACACGCTGGGAGAAAGTTTTACGCTCAGATGAAAGGCATCAGGTACAAGATGGTGCTGGACCACCATGACATATCTGTCTGTCAGTCCACTTTCTGTCCAACCATCATAATCCAGATGAGAACAACTCTGACACACTCATCATACTGTTACTGTGCATTTACAGCAACGAACAATGGCGAGTGCTTTGGGGAGATTTTATGCCCAAAGTTTAGAGTTAGACCAATAAATCGTCTGGATCTATATATTGAACCATACCAGCTTATTGCATATATATCAGTTTGGGTATATATTGGAGCAATAAGTAATTGCTGTACAGAAAAATATGTTTTTTTTTAAAAACTGTTGCATTACATGTTTTGTCTACCAGTAGACCAACGGGTCTCAAACATGCTCTAACACTCTAATTAACTGTCTGTGTTTTCCTTTGATAACCATTTCTCAGGAACTTGGAAATTAATAGCTGCTGGAACAATCCCTGTTGTTCTCCTGGCTATCATATGCCTCTCTGTCTTCCTGTGGATCAGGTGAGCAGTTCTGTTTTGACTGAATCCTTGAATGTTATATCACTGAAAGTCAGTGTGTCATTTATTTTTTGATTCATTCTCCTAACCAGAAAAAAGAGAGCTTCCAAGGAATCATCTGAGGCTGAAGAGAGACCAGACAACAGGGAACAGGTGAGAATAGAGAGCTGCAGGGATGATGTATTTTTGTAGGCCAACCCAGAAGTTAGCATCGCCCTGGTTCCCTCAACAACAAGCCAGCGGGAGTTTTCCATTGGACTTTGGATTATTGCAGAAAATAAGTAAACAAAAGTTTATGATTCTGAAACGTTTTTTGCAGCAAGATAATCTTCACAAATGAACACCACTTTTATGGTTTTTGAAGCGTAAATGCAATCGGCAGAAGTAAAAAGCTAACGGCTATGAACGAACCTCTTACCTCTTCTACAAAAGCCTTTGGGAAAGTTTGAGTTAGAATAGTTTGCAGGAGTGCGACTATAAACACAACAAGGCTGTAACGAGTGAGTCGATGAGTTTCTGCGTTGTCATGACGTTTAATGGGGGGTACCCATGTGGGGTATTTACTGACGTATTTTATGTCGTAGTGGTCTGAGAGCAAACCTCTGCTTCAACCCCCACCCCCGCCTCTGTTTTCAGGCTTCAGAAAATCTATCCTGTGACGGGAGACTTTAGCCAATCACAGGTTATTTCAGAGAGACGGTGTGTTCGTATTGGCTAAGCTACAAGAGCAGATGTGTGTACACGTCCCTTCAGTCAGTGAAAACCTGTTTCAGTGGCGGTAAATCCTGTCAGAAATCCTGAAACTTGTGATAAATTTCTAACACCTCCTTTGCCTGCAGCGGTGTATAGAACAAAACAACACGTCCCGGCTCCACACGGAGCTTCAGGCTCATTATATTCAATGCCATGGCGCTCATAACGACGAGTAGCAAAGAGGCATGATGACAAACGGTGGGGAGTAACTTTTGACGGGGGACAGTGGTGTGTGTGTGGTGTACTAGCCTCTCTTGCTGCTGCTGGACGGCGTTGCAGCTGCCTCTGAAGCCTGGGGCGCTGTGCTCTGCGGCCGTGAAGCGCTGGAGGGGCGACTTTGAGAAAACAAGTCAGGGCAGGAGGGACCACGATCTTGGTGAGGCTCACGCCGTGGAGAGCGAGCCCTACGAGGGATTCGGTTTCACTGGGGAACCGACTACTTCTGCTGCCGGTCGAAGTTGTGGGTTTGGTGAGAGGGGCTTAGCGGAGTGATACGAGGCAGCAGAGAGAGAGGAGGAAGGTTTTGCCGAGGTTGAACAGATTTTGCCTACCCCAGCTTTAATGACAGACTCATAAAACGTTTAATTCACAGTCTATAGTGTGTGTGTGTGATGGTATTTGAGGAGATTTTCAGCCGTTACCAAAGTAACTACCCGGTTTGCTGCTTCCTGTTTGGTGCTGTAGAGATCACACCTACCTTCTGATAATATTAAACATGTTTGATTTTATTGGAACGTCAAGAAGAAGAACAGTTTTATGACCACCTTACAGATGATTGATTGCAGAACGTTTTGTTTTCTTTTGTGGCAAAGTTGTATGATCAAAAATTGGGGATGCAAAAGCGCATGTTTGCTCCCCCAAGTCTAATAGTGGGGGTGCAGCTGCTCCACTTGCTCCATTGCTCAGACGTCTATGGTTACGTATTTTCTAGTACAAAAGAAAACCCATTCTGGTTCCTGTTCATTCATACTGCTGAGTCACTCACTGTCTTTATGTGCTTCTAGAAAAACTCATCTGACTGAGAAGGACTTCATGTTGCTCTTTTGACATCCTTCTTCACAGGAATTCATTTCTGTCACGCTCTCTTTGATTCTCCTCTTGTCTTGGATGAAACTAAATTCCTAGCACATCCAGAATATCCAGGGATATTTGTTCCATCATTACCACAGCTGCTGTTGCTTTGGCCGTTTCTGTCCTGGTTGCAACCCTCTTCAAGAATGCACTGTTCAAACGAAAGACCTTCTCATGTAAAATGTGTAGCTGAAAGTCATTTGCTCAATGCAGTGTCTACCTGATCAGGGACAGCCGGAGGAGCAGGATAACCTTCAGTATGCCAGCGTCCACTTCTCCAACAACCAGGCAGATCCTCTCTACTGCAACATCAGACCAGCTCGGCCCCTCAGACACATGGAGCAACAAGACGTCACTGAGTACACTGCTGTCAGATTTAACAGTGGCAGTACTGCCCAGAGGTGAGCAGCTCTTCACACAGGAACATCATCCTCACCTCAAGATTAAAGTTACATAACTTACATATAATAAAGTCATTGCTTTTGCATTTTCCTGCTGTTTTTACATTTTTATAATCACTGTTGGGATATGATGGTAAATATATGAATTCATACTATAACTTCTTCTTTTTTCTCAGAAGCAGAGGTCAGGAAACTGGAGAGGATCCAGCTGCATTGTACAGCACAGTCAACAAAACCCGATGACCACAACATTTATAGTCTGATATTTCTACGTGTTTTTATACAATTTGTATCAAAGCAGGTAACAATAAATAATTATAATTCTCAGGATGAGCCTCTCCATTGTATGCCTTAGAGAAACTTAACTTTTTAAATTCAGCTTAGTTTTTTACTCTTCGTGTGTCAGCTCTAAAGAATGTGCAAAGTATTTTATGACTTCATGCATTAAATTGTATTGTATTTGTATTTATTTCATTCAAATAGTTCTTTATCTGTTTTCCTTACCGTCTCTTGTGATGCTGTAACATGTCAAAGTTCCCCCGGGGATCAATAAAGTCTTATCACTGGTTTCATTCACTGTTTCCCTCAACTGGAAACATTTTAGGTCTGAAGAGGTGAAACTACTTTTTGTACCATTTTTTCTTTTTAATTCACGTTTTATCTGCCTTTCATCAGTATTTTAATATTTAAAATAAACTAACATAATAATCTTTTTTCTTTGAAAAAGTAAAAAATGTCCTGCACTATCAATAAGACTGCATCATGTGACTTTTTTCCACCCATACTGATGCAGCACATCTCTTTGAACCCACGGTGTGCATGCTGTGCATCCAAGCATGTATCAAACTTTAACAAGTGTGTCACTTCTGTCACTCCTGTTTAGTTGAGCACCACTGAGCCTGAACTGTGCCCACACTTAAAAATAGGTCTCTCTTTAAATGGTCTTTCTTGTGTTAGTGGGGTGTTCTGATGTGCCACAAAACTAGTTTCTCACTCTCTTAGTCTTAAATAAATTATATTAAGAACTTCATAGTTTGCAAAAACAATAAAACAAGTTACTTCTTTGTTTTAAGTGAAGTTTTCTGGCGTTTGGCTCATCATGCATGTAAATAATGTAAAGAGGAAGGATGTGTTATGAGGGGTAGCAGGGATTGAACCTAAGCACAGACAGCACAGGCAGACTGGAGCAGTTTCAGTGGTTTATTTAACACAAAATAGGCTTACATGTAGGTACAAGTAGGCAGCCAGGCAGGAAGACAGACAACAGGTAAGTCCAGGTTCAGTGACAGAAGCACTGGGAACATAGTACGGGCAACACAGGGACAAGGAAACTAAGCACATCACAAACAGTACAAACCTACAAGAGAATTTATAAAAATTAAAAAAAAGGTGGGGGGGGGCCCATATCAATAGGGAAGTGGCTAACGAGGGAATCAGGGGCAGGTGAGCAAATGGGAGCAGGTGTGGAAAATCAGTGAGAGACACGAGGGCAGGAACTGAACAGACGAGACAGGTAAGGATTTCAAAATAAAGCAGGAAACACAGACAGGCACTACAGGCTGTAACAGGATGTTGGGTGTATTTTTGACAGCTTGACTTCTGTCTTCTACTTTCAGACCACATAGACAAGTTGTCTCATCAAGACAAGTGTTTTTGATATGACTGATTCACTTCTTATGTACATTAAGTCCCACAGAGAGCTATGAGATTTACAGCAGCAGCGAGCGGATTTGTCGTCCTCCTCCTCACTGTACCAGGTACTGTATCTCTACATTTATATTGTATGGTATTTACACTCAGTCAGAGCAACCTAAAGTGAGTTTAAGAAGAAACATTTAATTCATTCACTCTCAGATTACCATGTGCCTAGATTTGACCTGTAAAGTGATGCAGTGTGATACATTGCCTATCCTTAAAGCTCCTGACATCTTAAATGCGCTCAGTACTTTTACCTGGGTGTATAAACTCCTGTATCTGGATTGTTAGCACACAGTGGTTGGTAGATTATCTCATTTTTCACATAAAATCTCTCTGTATCCTTTTACCTGGAGACTGTAAATTGAAGTGTTGTGTACAGTAAGGCTAGCAGGGGAGAAACATAAAGTCTTTGCATGCATTGTGATATTATCTTCTTCCTCATAGATGCATTAAACAGCTTTGTTGAGTGGAAGCCTGCTCGCCTCTGCCTGCGGTCACTTTTAGTGCGATGCAGTGACATTTTTGGGGGGGGGGTCTGATGAGACTGATGCAAATCAGCGGGAGCTATTCTGCTCCTTCTTGTTGACTGAAGTCTCACACAGTGAACTATAATCACACATATTGCTGCTTCTATGTAATAAGTTGATCTCTGACTTTATATTTGAAATTAAAGTTTGTTTTATTTAACTGAAACTGCACGTTTTGGATTTTATTAAGTAGAAAAGCTTGCAAATCTAAAATATTATGACAATAGCGAACAAGTAAAATCACATTACATCACTTCTTTACTCAGAGTTGAAGGGAAAACAACCTGTTTTAATGCCAAACAGAGAATCCTCGAGTCAGTGTCAACACACTTCTTTCTCTTGAATATTCACAATGTTGGTAAATATGCTGACCTGCTATCATGAGGTCGCCATGTGTCCATTTTTAAGAGATTAATAAATAATTCTTTATCTATGGAAGCCCATTTCTGCCAAGAAAAGGGGAAACAAATCCATGAAAAGTTTGGTTACCAGGTAACTTGAAAAGATGATTTACTAAGTCACAATTATGATAAATAATGAGAGTACTATCTCATTTTTACTAAGGAAGTAAAACTTTTTGCTCACTATATCATAATGTACCTGGGCAGAGCTGAAGTGTCACAGCAAGTGTTTGCCTGATCATCCTTCCTACGTCTGGTACAAGAATGGACGGACAATGAAGGAAGAAAAAGTTTATTTTCATCCACACCCAGTAAATCCTGCAGACAACTATTCTTGTGCTATAAAAGGATACGAGCGTTTCCCCTCTCCTTCAGTGTGTGAGTTTACTTAATTGTTCCACTAAAATAATGTAATCTGGTGGAAAGTTTCACCCAAATAGTCAAATTCAGTTTTACCTCTTACACATTTTCAGGACCTGGGACAGCTCCAGGATCAGCACTCTGGACAGCAGCAATAATCAAACATTAAAATAAAAGTATTAATGGAGGGCAGTTCAGTAAATCTGACTTGTAGCAGTGATGCTAACCCAGCAGCTAATTATACCTGGTACAAGAAGAACCAAACACGGCTCAATAAAGAACCACAGCTTGTCTTCAGGTCCATCCAGTCCTCTGACTCTGGAGAGTATTACTGTGCAGCTGAGAACGAGCTGGGGAGGACGACATCTGAATACATCTTTATTAAAAGGGACATTTTTAGACTTAACATTTTAAACAAGATGCCTGCATGACAAACTGGGCTGTGTTTGAAAAAAGTGTCTAAATAAAGATGCTATTGAATTGCATGATGGGAAATGTAGGATTCAGTGTTTTTTGAGTTTGACCCATAGTATGGAGTAGAGGTCAGGATATCTCGTCCTCCGCTGCATCCGTTTTGTATCATTCTTTAAATCTAAAAGATGTGAGTCCCCCAACTTTAAGGAAGTGCAACACTAAATCGCTGGAGTATCCCTTTAACTGAACAAGAAGATCTGACCTGCCTGCTTCAGTTCCACAGTCTGCTGCTGAAGTTCACTGAGCAGCTCCAGTAGATTTAGACCACCTTCTACTTTCCACATCCTGCAATATGTCAACAGAAGCCATATAGGCAGCAGGGAGAAAGGACCCAAACGCAGGCCGACAGCAGGCTGAGTGGTGAAGAACGCTGATAAAACACAAAATCAACTTGCAGAAACTCAGGAAGTCACACGCAGGGAAACACGAGGAACAAAACACGGAGCGACAACCAAAAAACATCGAACCACAATGAACCGACGAGGAACAAATGAAAGGGACCGGTATATGTAGAGGAGGAGACAACGAGGGAAGCAGAAACAGGTGCATAACAAGATACAGGTGAAAACAATCAAAACAGGCGGGAAAAGAACAAAAGACAGGAAGTAAATGATACACAAGAGACAAGACCAGGGAACTTCAAAATAAAACAGGAAACCAGACAGTCCACACAAGAGTCCTTGGGATCATGACATCATATATGTAACAAAGTATGTAAAAACAATATGAGCCACTATAGTAATGCACTATCAACTTATGATAATCTATTTTCATATACACAGATGCTCCAAAGCTTCCCTCTGTGTCAGTGAGTCCCTCTGCTGAGATAGTGGAGGGCAGTTCAGTGACTCTGAGCTGCAGCAGTGATGCTAACCCAGCAGCTAATTATACCTGGTACAAGGGGAACCGAACACTGCTTCAAGGACCAGAAGGAAGTTATCATTTCACCTCCATCAGCTCTGAGGACAGAGGGATCTACTACTGCAAGTCTGAGAATCGATATGGAGGGATCATGTCATCGTCTCTGTCAGTAGACGTCCAGTGTGAGTACAAAACATAAGCAGATCTGGTGTCCTGGTGACCCAGTGTTAAGAGTTCACATGTTATTTCTTTGCTACAGAACACCTACTGACAATCTCCAGAGAAGTAATGTGAATTTACTGTTTACCCCCATGTTCCTGCTCAACAGCCGCTGCTGCTATTATTGTTATTGTGTTTTATTTTGCTGCATGCTGTCAGGTTTGGGTGTTTTTTCAAATGTCAGGTGACTCATTTCCTGTGTTGTTGTTGTTTTTTAATCTCAGTTTAACTGTAGGACATCTCTGCACACAGTTTATCCAACTGAACCACTTTCATTCATTCAATAAAACTACTATTTCCAGTCAACATCATTACGGTATATCACCATCGTGTGTCTATACCAGATCCTACCAGCCCACTTGTTTATGTGTGTTACATGTTCATGTTTGGTTAACACTGACAGACAGTCTCCTATAGTTAATGTTCTGCTTTCCATCCTGTTCAGTAAAACTGCCTCATGGTTCACAGGTCCAATGCATTCCTGTTCCTTCACTACACCTGCAGACTGTGTGACATCCTGCCTCAGTGCTCATAGAGATTCACTGTAGAGGCCATGTGTAAATATCTACGATCTAAAGAAGTGAGTGTGGTGTCACATGTGCTCTGTGTTACAGTGATTACAGCTCCTTCAGCGACCGGCTGCTCCACCCTCGGTGTCTGAGGGAGAGGTACCGTAGGTCCTTCCTGCCTGCTGCTGTCAGACTCTATAATCAGTACAGCTCCCGGTAATCTACATTTGACTGTCAATAAGCAGACTGTTCACTACTTTACTCCTGCTGTGCATTATCTTAATACATATTTTTTATTTATTTATTTTTTTTAATTCATGATGTTATTTACTTCATCTATTGCTGTGTAATATTTTCATGTACATGTATGTTATATGTGTGCAATATTTTAATCTTATCTATTGTTCATACTTACAAATGCACTCAGTCACTCTATTATTATACTGTGTAAAGGACTATTTTTCTATTTATTTTTAGTGTATTTTACTATATTTTATTATTGTATTTCTATATATGACACTTTTGCTGACTGCTGTAACGCTGAAAATGTCCCCGCTGTGGGACAATTAAAGGCTTATCTTATCTTATCTTATTAGGGTCAGAATGACTGTGAGTCAGAAGCTGCAAACTGTAATAGTGAAAAAACTATTGAAAGACTTTTTGCAGCCCATACTGCTGCACTACATCTCTTTCAACTGGTACTGGTATAAAGGCAAGTTTCAATGTCTTAACATGCAGTCGAAGGGTCAAGTGATGCATCAGACCAACTTTCACACATTGTTTCACACTGAACTGTGCTCACACTTAAAAAAGAAATATTAAAAATATGTCTGTTCTTCTCTTCCGTCTTTGAATGGTCTTTTCTTGTGTCAGTGGTTTAGTACCAACAGGCCATAACACTAGTTTCTTATTCTCTCTTAAATAGTTTGAAAAACTTCATTGTGATGTGGGTGTTAACTGACATCGTCATGAATATTAATAATCTATAGAGGAAGGAAATCTAGTCGTCTAACAGCCTGATATCCGTCTTCTGCTTACTGATCACAGAGGAAAGGCGTCTTGAAAGACGACGTCCGTCTTCTTTGTAAGTAGAATTCTTTATTGATGTGATACTGTTTACCTCCTGTGTACATTATTTTATCTGCTGACATGTTTTATTGTCTGTGAAGCCACACAGAGAGAGGAGAGGAGCAGCTATGATGAGTTTAACAGCAGCGGCGAGTGGATTTGTCGTCTCCCTTCTCTCAGTGTCAGGTACTGTATGTCTGCAGTTACATTCATTGCATTAAAAGAGGGGAATCTGGGAAAATGTGGGGATTGTAAAAGTAGGGTGACTTCCCAGAAATTTTCCAAACATTGGTTTTGTGTATAACTCCACAGACGTCTGTCAGTGTTTTAATATAGTTTTTGTCTGTTTTCGTGTCAGTTGTAATGGATATTAGGAAGATCTTGTTTGCCAACGTCTATTGCATAAAGTAGCTGTGTGCTAAGCACCTTTACATGCTGTAAACTGAGAATATTGTGGGTTTTATTCATGACTGTTCCCTCCTCACCCTGTGAAAACCTTTTGCCCTGTTTAATTTGTTCTAAAGTCGACCTCAGTGTGATGTTTCCGTGCTCTGTGTTTCTAGCAGTTTCCGGCTTTAATCTTGTCTTCATGTCATAGCTGCTATAAACAGTTTCTCACACCTCAGAGTTCTGCAACAACCTGAGCACAGAGTGAACAGAGAGAACTGACCAAGAAAAGCACAGACTCTCTAATGATTAATGTTTCTCCTCTTATCCTGGTCAGTAAACTGCATTAAAGGTCACAGGTCCAATTTCTGTCTGGAAGACTTTTTTGTTGACTATAAGATGCACTGTTCAGGCATTTTGTTGACAGTTTTTAGAATCAATGGACTGAAGCCAAAACACCCAGAAGACATATTATACATATTACATATTATATATACATATTATGTATATATATAATAAATATTCCTGAGTCCCAACAATGATAAAATAAAAACACCTGATAAAATTCTATATTCCAGTTCAGTTCTAGTTAGATAGATGAATGATTAGGACGTTTTGATGACAATGACTGCAGATAATTGGTCTGATAATTGAGGATTTTGAAGTTTGTCCAGGTTACGTTTCCCCAAAATCATATAGGTAGTATGATCCACTTTGTCTTATCAACCGATTGTTAACTGAAGTTATTAATGTTGATTGTGGTTTCTGATGTGCTCTGTGTTACAGTGGTACAGGGTCAGAATGTCTGGAGAGTGACTTACACCTCTACTCAGATCTGTGCCTTAAAAGGATCAACTGTGGAAATACGCTGCACCTACACATACCCATCCAGAATAAATGGCCTTGATACCAAAGTTGAGAAAACATTCTGGTTTACTAAAGTGAATGAAAATGAATTTATGGATCTGAAAACAGATTCAGAGTATTCAGGTCGTGTTCAGTATATCTGTGGTAACAAGATCTGCACTCTGAGAATCACAGACCTGAGAGAGAGCGACTCAGCTGAGTACAAGTTCAGGTTCATAACAAACCAACCAGGTGGGAAATATTTTGGTTCACCTGGAGTCACTCTGTCTGTCACAGGTAACATTTTCAGATGAAGATATATCAGTTCCACATGTGAAACACTGCGATTTCTGTAAAACATTACCGTCAATGAATGTGTGTGTATTGTGTGTGTTGATAGTTGGGTTTAAAATGACATTTCTTTCTTCACATAACCAGTTCTCCAGGTGCAGGTGATCAGAACTTACCCAAGGCTGTATCCTAACTGGGCAGAGCTGATGTGTCTCAGTAGTTGTCGTCTGTCTGATCATCCTTCCTACGTCTGGTACAAGAATGGACTGAACACTCACAAAGAAACGTCTTCTTTTAAACAATACTTTGATCCTGCAGACAGCTATTCCTGTGCTGTGAAAGGACGGGAGGACTTCCCCTCTCCTTCAGTGTGTGAGTTTACGTCTTCCACTAACATAACGCCATCTGGTGGAGCCTTTAAACTAATTCACTTTACCGTCACTGCTGTTTTGATACAGCAAACCCCACTTCCCCTTCCTGTGTTAGCACCATGTTTATCTCATTGACCTCTACAGGATCACTACTGCTGTCAGTGTCCCAACAACAATACAACCTGCTCTGTATTGCTGCAGTGAAAGATGTAACAGTTCTGTTTAAAGTATTTTCTTCTTCTTTCAGGTGTCCGTGATCAAACCTGCAACAGAGTGACGTACGCTGACAGAAGCATCTGTGCCTTCAAAGGCTCATCAGTGGACATTTCTTGTACTTACACCAGTCATAAAGATCATGTTGAATCAAAGTTCTGGTTCAGTCCTGAACGTAATCACCAGTGGCGGTATCTCTCACAGCCTGAGGACCTTAGAATAGACTCTCAGTATGCAGGTCGTGTTCAGGTCTTTGAGACAGAGAGAGGACGCTCCACTCTGAGAATCAGAGACCTGAGAGAGAGCGATTCAGCCCAGTATCACTTCAAATTCAAAACACCAAGCTTTGAATGGATCAGTAGTTTACCTGGTACAACTCTGACTGTCACAGGTACTGAAGAACACAAACTGATCTAAATACACCAACATAGTACATTTAAAAACAGTGAACATGTTGATAATGATCAATTATCATGAGTTTGTGTGATTACTGTTGTATAAATAAATACAGTTAGTAATGCTCGCTACTACTTCTAGGAATTGTAACTGTTGTGTTGACGTGGATGTACATCTATCCTTGATTTCTTTAGTGTTTAATATTGCTTTTGTTCTCATATCCAGCTCTCCAGGTGCAGGTGACCAGAATAAGAGTTGAACAGTCTTATACCTACGCAGAGCTGAATTGTTACAGCAGCTGCAGTCCAGCTGGTCGTCTTTCCTACACCTGGTTCAAGAACGGACAGATAATCACGTGGGTGGAGACATCTCCTTATAAAGACTGGATTTATCCCAGAGACAACATCTCCTGTGCTGTAAAAGGACATGACAAGCTTTCCTCTCCCTCAGTGTGTGAGTTTACGCCACTGTCTCAGGACAAAAAACACGCATTCACACTGACATTACAACACAATTACAATTTCAGACATAGCCATACTGGAGTCTTCTAGATCTTAATGTAGACGCAGCAGTTTTATTCATAGAAACAAAAAGTTAAAGCAGAAGAAAGAAAGAAAATCGTAAGAAAAGCAATATTCAGATATTCAGATGTTGTGATAGAACATTTTGAACTTATTTCCTATTATGTGAAATGTTTGTGGTTCAGGATTATTAGAAGTATAAAATATGTTGTTTCTTCATTATAATGTTTCTGTTATTGAGATGCTCCATTACTTCTATTGATGATGTCACGGCCAACAGCTCTCAATTGGAGTTAATTGAACAGTCTTTCAATTTTTAATAGTAAAACTTTAAAATGGAGTTACGAGTTTCTGAAGATTTATTCATGACAGACTCGACAGACTAAGATAAAGATCTTAGTAGTGGTAAATTCGAAAAACATAAGTGCTGCTGCAACAACAGAGGCTGGATAAAATCATATGAAACTGGCAGGTAACATTTGCAAACTATTACAACAAAACAAAAAACTCTCTTTGTAACAGGATTTGAACACAAACAAGACGAAGAATAAAAATGATGTTACAAGTGATTAAAGGCTTGTTATTGGCTGCCAGGATCAGCTCCAGAATCAGCACTCTGGACAGCCACTGTGACAAACACTAGAGATAATTAAAAGAAACAAACCAACATGTTTTATTAAAACAGTCTATCATCTATAACAACATATCTTTAAGTAATGCATGTTCATATCTCCTCCAGATGCTCCAAAGCTTCCCTCTGTGTCAGTGAGTCCCTCTGCTGAGATAGTGGAGGGCAGTTCAGTGACTCTGACCTGTAGCAGTGATGCTAACCCAGCAGCTAAATATACCTGGTACAAGGAGAATGGAAATCCAGACCTTCAACCTCTTAGTACAAAGATACAGCTTGTCTTCAGGTCCATCCAGTCCTCTGACTCTGGAGAGTATTACTGTACAGCTGAGAACGAGCTGGGGAGGAGGACATCTGAACACATTATCATTAATGTGAAATGTGAGTGAAACAGCTTATTTAAAAATAACAATAAATCTGTCCGGTCTTTGCAGGAGTAGATTTTACTGGTCATGCCTACTTTCTCCAGCTCTGCTTGCTTCACATTCACAGTCTGCTGTAATTCACTGAGCAGCTCCAGGAGATTTTAGGAGTTTTATGCAGTTTTGGGACTCAAACAGTCACACGTGTTTATCAGACCACCTTCAATTCTAAAATGCTGCTACACAGCTGTTCACAGTTTTTAATGTAAATACCATATGTGCTACTTACTCTTATCCTAGAATAATCTCTATTAACACATCTCCTAAAGATGCCCCAAAGACCTCCACTGTGAGTCCCTCTTGTAAAATCGTGGAAGGCAGTTCAGTGACTCTGACCTGTAGCAGTGATGCTAACCCAGCGGCTAAAAATACCTGGTACAAGAAGAACCAAACGCGGCTTCAGGGACTACAAGGCATTTATCGTTTCACCTCCATCAGCTCTGAGGACAGAGGGATCTACTACTGCAAGTCTGAGAATCGATATGGAGGGATCAACTCTACGTTGGTATTCATAGATGTCCAGTGTAAGCGCTAAACATTAGAAAATTAATATTTACTTATTATTTTTACTACTAGTCAGACAGTGGATTTAAAAAATGTATTAGGGCCATTTTCTCCTGAAACTGGGAAAAAGCTTAAACCCAAGCACAAACTCCCACTAACCTGCCACAGTTCTGCCAACGTGGAAGAGAGGCTGAATACATGATTAGCAGGAGGAACAAAGAAACAGCAGGTGGAGCTGAAGCAAGCTTCAGTAACATCCAATCATATGAGTTCCTCTCATCCTCTTTTGAGTTTCAGGAAAATTCCTGTCTGTGTGTAACAATAGGTCTGTCTGTCAGATGCCTAATTATGTTGTTATTTACTTAAGCAGTTACATCGGGTTTGCTCAGTTAGTCAATTATTCTGATAAGCTTCCATGCATATAATTACACCACAACTGCGAATACTGTGACACTATGAAATTATATATAAGCAGAAAATAGAAAACTCCCTGTAATAATCCCCTCGACACAATGGAAACAAATATTGTGATTCTATAGAGGAAATGAGATTTGGACTATTGCTTAAACTTGAAATGCCCCGACAGCTTTGATTTAGGATTCATACTGACGGTGGACACTATTCTAACTGTAAAGCTTGGGATGTGTGTGGCTAATATCTTACCAGTTGTGTGTGTGTAGAAAACCACTATTAAAACCTACCTGACCAAAGCTTAACACTGTGTTGAAAGACCACACGTAAATTGCTCTGTAAGTAAAGCCATGAAAATTGCAATGCACTTGCCAAAATTTGAGGTCCCAGTGGCACATTGCTTCACAAAGTGTGGAAAAATAATGTTTTGTCACAAATTGCTTTGTGATGCATGTGGGAGGCCACTTGAAGACGACAGCTGTGGCCAAGTTTCATGTACAGGCCTATTAGTGGTTATTATAGCCTGCTAGCTAGCTTGGAAGAGGCGACAACAGTCTCGTGAAGCAGGATTTCTAAAGCAGGTGGATAACATGATAACCACTGGGGCATCAGAAAAACTAATCAACATAATTGAATTGCTCCTCCTAGCTCGTGGCAGTCCGTGCCTAGAAACACGCCTGTAAACAAAGATTGATAAGTTGTCTCTCTTTTGTCCTCCAGATGCTCCAAAGCTTCCCTCTGTGTCAGTGAGTCCCTCTGCTGAGATAGTGGAGGGCAGTTCAGTGACTCTGACCTGTAGCAGTGATGCTAACCCAGCAGCTAAATATACCTGGTACAAGACAAATGGAAATCCAGACCTTCATCCTCTCAATAAAGAACCACAGCTTGTCTTCAGGTCCATTAAGTCCTCTGGCTCTGGAGAGTATTACTGTACAGCTGAGAACGAGCTGGGGAGGAGGACATCTGAACACATCAACATTAATGTGAAATGTGAGTGAAACAGTTTATTTAAAGGACCATAACAGTGGCTTACACGTAAATTGAAGTAAATTGACTAAAGGATGCATATTATTGCAAATCACTTTACAAAACATGCTGCAACTTTTCTCTTTGTTTGAATGTGTTTTCTTACCATCCAGGCAGTCACTGCTTTTCTATTCATTATTTCACTAAATTCAGCTTCTGTTCATGATACTGTTTAAATAATCCTGAAGTACTCGTGAAAAAGATCCAGCGGACTTCCGTCCACATTATTTCTTCTGCACTTCTTGTAGCCAGATGTGAGGAAATGTGGAGACTTCATTTGTGGCAGAGCTGAAGTGTTACAGCAGCTGCAGTCCTGGTTCAAGAAAGCAAAAGACAAAAACTTCTTTTTATACAGACTACTTTTATCCTGGAGACGTCATCTCCTGTGCATACATAATACAATATGTGCCACTATAGTTATGAATGCTCAAATTATTATGTATTTTCATAAATACACAGATGGTCCAAAGCTTCCCTCTGTGTCAGTGAGTCCCTCTGCTGAGATAGTGGAGGGCAGTTCAGTTAATCTGACCTGTAGCAGTGATGCTAACCCAGCAGCTAATTATACCTGGTACAAGGAGAACCGAACACTGCCTCTAGGAGCTGCAGGTGTTTATCATTTCACCTCCATCAGCTCTGAGGACAGAGGGATCTACATCTGCACGTCTGAGGATCGACACTCTGTGTCTCTGTTCATAGATGTCCAGTGTAAGTAAACATCAGCAGGTCAGTTATCAGTTGGATATAAAAGTACATTATGATTTATTTACTGTCTGTTGAGTCCGGGCTGGTAGACAGAAGGTCAAGCTGTAGTAAAGCTAGTGATATGAAGCTCATCTCTCTGTACTTATTGTTCTCCAGATGCTCCAAAGCTTCCCTCTGTGTCAGTGAGTCCCTCTGCTGAGATAGTGGAGGGCAGTTCAGTTAATCTGACCTGTAGCAGTGATGCTAACCCAGCAGCTAAATACACCTGGTACAAGGAGAATGAAGACTCACCAAAAGCATCAGGACAGATCTTCACCATCACTGACTTCAGACCTGAACACAGTGGGAATTATTACTGTGAAGCCCAGAACAGGAGAGGACGCCATAACAACACCTTACATCTGACTGTTGTGGCAGGTGAGTTTCTCCATGACACTTATTGGCTGATTAACAGACAGCATCACCTGGCAAACTGATTTATGAATCAAACTCTACTAGTAAGGTCTACTACAGTATATCCAATAACTGTCTGTCTCCATTTGTAGAGAAATCAACAAGGATAATGAATATCATCAGGTTGACTCTGGGGGTTGTGATGCTGATTCCTTTGCTTCTTTCTTGTCTGTGGATGAGGTGAAACTATAAAAATGGATCAGTTCCATCACTGATCTTTAACTTTGAATATCTACTTTCATAGTTTTGGAGTTATCGATTCAGCTCTTTATTTATTTGTTTGTTTGTTTGTTTTTGGATTAAATTCAGGAAGAAGAAAATCCTGAGCTCCACCACTGAACCAAATGAACCCATAGAGACTATAGAGGTGAGAGAGATGTTGGGCCACAGTGACAGAACTTACTCCACCAAAGGGTTATCATTTGTTGGCAGATAAATTCAGAGGCAAAGAGCAATTTAAAGAAACGGTTTTGCTTTAAACACATCTGAGTACATTTTAATATAAAATCTAAATGTATCACAAATTCCATTCGTGAGGCCTTTGACTCTCATCTTGTTTTCTCTCCCCATCAGCTGGAGTCTGGTCCTGATTACACCAACGCCTCAGCCTTGAACCAGAACTTGTGACCTTCTTCAGATGCAGTCAAACCAGAGGGGACTCACCTGGATGGAAGCAGACAGAAGTACAACACTGAATTTCTCAGTAGTAGTAGTAGTAGTAGTAGTAGTAGTAGTAGCAGTAGTAGTAGTAGTAGCAGTAGTAGTAGTAGTAGTAGTAGTAGTAGCAGTAGTCAGTTTTCAGCAACAGCATGCAGCAGAAGCTTTGAGTAGAATGCAAGCTTTATTTTTACCTGAGCAGGTGCATTAAATATGTTCAGGATTTAACTTGGTATGAAAATGTTATTTAAAATTTGAATTTAACAAATTGCTTTTAAGATGTATCACATAAGAACATGTCCTGACAGAGAAAATCAATAAAGTCTGTTCAAAACAGACGTGACGGACTGCAAGCAAAGTATTTCACAGCATGTGGAGAATATATTTAAACACATTGAAATCAATCATCAGCCCAGCTTTATCACACTTTGCTAGCTGTAACATTTTCAAAGTGTTGCAGTGGCTGGTTGAAATAAACAGCCAGCTTCCACATCAACTCTGCAGTGTGAACATCATTGCAGTTCCCTCTCACTGCTCACTGCTGATAGTGTTCAGAACGTTTTTGGATTTGAGCTTTAAACAAACTCTTTTTGTGTTTATTATTCAGAATAAAGTTTGTATTTATCAGTAATGAAAACAAATAAAATATAAATCAGTTTGATCGCTCAGATTTATTTCTCACTTTCCTATTCTTTGTCCATTAATCAAACTTCACAGTGTAATAAAGGCAATGATCTTTAAGTGCAGGCTATTAATGATGCAAACGTGAATGAATACAGCTTGTTTTTGCATCACTTCACACTGTCTCGTGGGAAATTAATTTGGATTTATTACTGCAGAAACTGTTGGCTGTGACAAACCCAAACCATCACTGTTATAAAGCTGCGTTTTCTCTGTTGCCAAGTGTGAAGTTGTGAGGATCTCTGTGTCTGCAGAGGCAGCATGTGTTCTCCTTTCCATCCCGCACGAGGTCATTCACAAAAATGATTCAGTTTTATCTTTCAACAAGCTCGTTGTCATCAAGCCATTCCAAGACACGTCTCCCCCCACAGAGTGTACGTCCACGTTCCTGCCTGACCTCCTTCTCCTGGCAGCTCCTGACAGGTTCGGACATCTCCCAAATATTAGATCAGGATCATTAGTTAGAGGCTGCACCTCAGCCTAAAAACAGGTTCAAATATACGTCACTCTGAGAATTTTAGGCCAGTTGGGACTATTTTCTACTCTGAGAAGCTTTATAAATACAGGTCCTGTCCTGTCAAACCAGTAATATGTCTTGCACAGAGACTGAAAAGACGTCTTGTGTCTTCACAGGATAATAAATATGTGTTGCTTTGGTACAAACAGGAGGTGGATGATTATAAAGGTCTTGCTGGCAGTAGCCAAAGCAACACAACCTCTCTCTCTCTCTCTCTCTCTCTCTCTCTCTAATTTGCACATTTACATTTTGTTCCCTGATCAGCAAAGAAGAGGAAGAAAACTCGTCTGTTAAACTGTTAATCATTTGCATCTTGACCACAGTGAAGTGACAAAGAACAAATTCCGTCTGCAGATCATCGTCTTCTCTGTAAGAAACTGGTCTTTATATATTTTTTACACATTTTTCACTCAGTTTAGACATTAAGCAACAATTTGAACGCTTTTAATTTACTGGATGTTGTAGTATTTTGCAGACAAAGACTTATTATTGAGGACAGGTTTTACAGTTTACAGTGGACAGAACACTGTCAGCTAAATATCAGGTCAGTTGTATTTCTTATGTGAGTCATGTTTCTCAGGTATGTCATTTACCTGCTGATGTGACTGAAAGTTTCTGAAGCCACAGCAGAGAGAGGAGAGGACCAACCATGGGTTTGAAAGTAGCAGCAGCCAGTGGATTTGTTGTCTTCCTTGTCTGTGTATCAGGTACTGTATATTTACATTTTTAATATTTCACTGATGCTGAACACAAAATCAGACCAAGCTTGTACAAAATATTTTTATTTCTATGTTGATGTAAAGGTTTTCTGTTCTAAAGAACTAAATTCTTTCAAGTTCATCCTTCAATATCAGTTTCAGTCAGTGAGAGTGTTTTATTGACGTTTTGCTGCTCTCTCATCAACATAATTACAACAGTTTGCACGTCCAAACCAACCCCACCAGTCCATTCATTATGTGTGTGCCATGTCTTCATGTAATAGTTAAAACTAGTCGGCATGAGAGTTTTTCACACCTCAGAGTTCTGCATTTCTCTTTCACACTGACTCAGCAGTTACCTGACCACAGAGTGAACAGAGAATAAACAAAGTAAAATACACTTTTTTTCCATTTACTCCTCCTTCTAAGAATCAGTACTCTGCTTTTCATCCTGTTCGGTTCAGCTGCCTCATGGTTCACAACTTAAATGCAGTCCTGTTCCTTCACTGCACCTTCAGACTGTATCACATCCTGCCTCAGTGCACGTAGAGATCGACTGTAGAGAGCAGGGGTACATCTTTTCAAACCAGAAGGACTAATTGTAGTTTCTGATGTGCTCTGTGTTACAGTGGTACAGGGTCAGAATGACTGGGGAGTGACTTACACCTCTACTCAGATCTGTGCTTTAAAAGGATCAACTGTGGAAATACGCTGCACCTACACATACCAATCCAGAATAAATAGCCTTGATACCAAAGTTGAGAAAATATTCTGGTTTACTCAAATGAAAGGTGATGTACCTGTGGATCTGAGAACAGACTCAAGGTACGCAGGTCGTTTGCAGTACAGTTGTTCTGAGAACAGCTGCATTCTGAGAATCACAGACCTGAGAGAGAGCGACTCAGCTGAGTACAAGTTCAGGTTCATAACAAACCAACCGGATGGGAGTCATACTGGTTCACCTGGAGTCACTCTGTCTGTCACAGGTAACATTTTCAGATGAAGATATGTCAGTTCCACATGTGAGATTTCTGTAAAACATTACCGTCAAAGAATGTGTGTGTATTTGTGTGTGTTGATAGTTGGGTTTAAAATGACATTTCTTTCTTCACATAACCAGTTCTCCAGGTGCAGGTGAGCAGAACTTACCCAAGGCTATATCCTTCCTGGGCAGAGCTGACGTGTCTCAGTAGTTGTCGTCTGCCTGATCATCCTTCCTACGTCTGGTACAAGAATGGACTGAACACTCACAAAGAAACGCCTTCTTTTAAACAATACTTTGATCCTGCAGACAGTTATTCCTGTGCTGTGAAAGGACGGGAGGACGTCCCCTCTCCTTCAGTGTGTGAGTTTACGTCTTCCACTAACATAACGCCATCTGGTGGAGCCTTTAAACTAATTCACTTTACCATCACTGCTGTTTTGATACAGCAAACCCCACTTCCCCTTCCTGTGTTAGCACCATGTTTATCTCATTGACCTCTACAGGATCACTACTGCTGTCAGTGTCCCAACAACAATACAACCTGCTCTGTATTGCTGCAGTGAAAGATGTAACAGTTCTGTTTAAAGTATTTTCTTCTTCTTTCAGGTGTCCGTGATCAAACCTGTAACAGAGTGACGTACGCTGACAGAAGCATCTGTGCCTTCAAAGGCTCATCAGTGGACATTTCTTGTACTTACAGCAGTTATAAAGATCATGTTGAATCAAAGTTGTGGTTCAATCCTGAACGTAGTCCTCAGTGGCGGTATCTCTCACAGCCTGAGGATCTTAGAATAGACTCTCAGTATGCAGGTCGTGTTCAGGTCCTTGAGACAGAGAGAGGACGCTCCACTCTGAGAATCAGTAACCTGAGAGAGAGCGATTCAGCCCAGTATCACTTCAAATTCAAAACACCAAGCTTTGAATGGATCAGTAGTTTACCTGGTACAACTCTGACTGTCGCAGGTACTGATGGACACACATTAAATTAACTTTCATGAGTTTGTGTAGTTTCACATTTTTGATCGTCATCATGACTTTTTGTTGGATTATCTGTTGGTCGTGTCACTCATGGTCTTCAGAATTTCTTTTGTAGGAATTATAACTGTCATTCTTACTCTGTGTGTTTTTGAGTGTAACATTACTGTTTTGTTATCCAGCTCTGCAGGTGCAGGTGACCAAGAAAACAGTCCACCAGTCTTTTACTGAGGCAGAGCTGAACTGTCACAGCAGCTGCAGTCCAGCTGCTCATCTGTCCTACGTCTGGTTCAAGAACGGACAGAAAAATATGACGGAGGAAACTTCTTCTTATAAAGACAACTTTTATCCTGGAGACAACATCTCCTGTGCTTTCAAAGGACGTGAGGATTACCGCTCTCCTTCACTGTGTGAGTTTTCTTCACTGTATTTTTACTTTAACCCAAGATAATAAGACAAGATGTAGTTTGTAACACGGGAGACTTGGAATGGAATCACCACCGTACAGTATGTTATTTTTCTTTTCTTTTGAATGTTTTACTCACGAGCCACACAGGCATTGTTTTCCATTCATTTCAGTACATAATTAAAATCAGCTCACAGAAATGAATCCATCACAATTATCTCCAGAGACTCTTTATGAGGCAGTTTTGTTCAGTGTTTGCACCCAGATTTACCCTGCTGTTCTATGAATTCACACCATCAGTCCAGTCTTAAAACCACCTCCTCTGTTTCTGATGCTGCCACAGAAACGTATTAACATCTATTTATTCAAATACAGCATGTGTCACTTTAACAACGAACCATCACTTTATAATAACCTGTGTTCATCAATCTCCAGATCCAGTCTGTTGAGTCCGGGCTGGTAGACAGAATGTCAAGCTGTAATAAAGCTAGTGATTCAAAGCTCATCTCTCTGTACATGTTTTCTCCTCCAGATGCTCCAAAGCTTCCCTCTGTGTCAGTGAGTCCCTCTGCTGAGATAGTGGAGGGCAGTTCAGTGACTCTGACCTGTAGCAGTGATGCTAACCCAGCAGCTAAATACACCTGGTACAAGACAAATGGAAATCCAGACCTTCATCCTCTCAATAAAGAACCACAGCTTGTCTTCAGGTCCATTAAGTCCTCTGGCTCTGGAGAGTATTACTGTACAGCTGAGAACGAGCTGGGGAGGAGGACATCTGAACACATCAACATTAATGTGAAATGTGAGTGAAACAGTTTATTTTAAGGACCATAACAGTGGCTTACACGTAAATTGAAGTAAATTGACTAAAGGATGCATATTATTGCAAATCACTTTACAAAACATGCTGCAACTTTTCTCTTTGTTTGAATGTGTTTTCTTACCATCCAGGCAGTCACTGCTTTTCTATTCATTATTTCACTAAATTCAGCTTCTGTTCATGATACTGTTTAAATAATCCTGAAGTACTCGTGAAAAAGATCCAGCGGACTTCCGTCCACATTATTTCTTCTGCACTTCTTGTAGCCAGATGTGAGGAAATGTGGAGACTTCATTTGTGGCAGAGCTGAAGTGTTACAGCAGCTGCAGTCCTGGTTCAAGAAAGCAAAAGACAAAAACTTCTTTTTATACAGACTACTTTTATCCTGGAGACATCATCTCCTGTGCATACATAATACAATATGTGCCACTATAGTTATGAATGCTCAAATTATTATGTATTTTCATAAATACACAGATGGTCCAAAGCTTCCCTCTGTGTCAGTGAGTCCCTCTGCTGAGATAGTGGAGGGCAGTTCAGTTAATCTGACCTGTAGCAGTGATGCTAACCCAGCAGCTAATTATACCTGGTACAAGGAGAACCGAACACTGCCTCTAGGAGCTGCAGGTGTTTATCATTTCACCTCCATCAGCTCTGAGGACAGAGGGATCTACATCTGCACGTCTGAGGATCGACACTCTGTGTCTCTGTTCATAGATGTCCAGTGTAAGTAAACATCAGCAGGTCAGTTATCAGTTGGATATAAAAGTACATTATGATTTATTTACTGTCTGTTGAGTCCGGGCTGGTAGACAGAAGGTCAAGCTGTAGTAAAGCTAGTGATATGAAGCTCATCTCTCTGTACTTATTGTTCTCCAGATGCTCCAAAGCTTCCCTCTGTGTCAGTGAGTCCCTCTGCTGAGATAGTGGAGGGCAGTTCAGTTAATCTGACCTGTAGCAGTGATGCTAACCCAGCAGCTAAATACACCTGGTACAAGGAGAATGAAGACTCACCAAAAGCATCAGGACAGATCTTCACCATCACTGACTTCAGACCTGAACACAGTGGGAATTATTACTGTGAAGCCCAGAACAGGAGAGGACGCCATAACAACACCTTACATCTGACTGTTGTGGCAGGTGAGTTTCTCCATGACACTTATTGGCTGATTAACAGACAGCATCACCTGGCAAACTGATTTATGAATCAAACTCTACTAGTAAGGTCTACTACAGTATATCCAATAACTGTCTGTCTCCATTTGTAGAGAAATCAACAAGGATAATGAATATCATCAGGTTGACTCTGGGGGTTGTGATGCTGATTCCTCTGCTTCTTTCTTGTCTGTGGATGAGGTGAAACTATAAAAATGGATCAGTTCCATCACTGATCTTTAACTTTGAATATCTACTTTCATAGTTTTGGAGTTATCGATTCAGCTCTTTATTTATTTGTTTGTTTGTTTGTTTTTGGATTAAATTCAGGAAGAAGAAAATCCTGAGCTCCACCACTGAACCAAATGAACCCATAGAGACTATAGAGGTGAGAGAGATGTTGGGCCACAGTGACAGAACTTACTCCACCAAAGGGTTATCATTTGTTGGCAGATAAATTCAGAGGCAAAGAGCAATTTAAAGAAACGGTTTTGCTTTAAACACATCTGAGTACATTTTAATATAAAATCTAAATGTATCACAAATTCCATTCGTGAGGCCTTTGACTCTCATCTTGTTTTCTCTCCCCATCAGCTGGAGTCTGGTCCTGATTACACCAACGCCTCAGCCTTGAACCAGAACTTGTGACCTTCTTCAGATGCAGTCAAACCAGAGGGGACTCACCTGGATGGAAGCAGACAGAAGTACAACACTGAATTTCTCAGTAGTAGTAGTAGTAGTAGTAGTAGTAGTAGTAGCAGTAGTAGTAGTAGTAGCAGTAGTAGTAGTAGTAGTAGTAGTAGTAGCAGTAGTCAGTTTTCAGCAACAGCATGCAGCAGAAGCTTTGAGTAGAATGCAAGCTTTATTTTTACCTGAGCAGGTGCATTAAATATGTTCAGGATTTAACTTGGTATGAAAATGTTATTTAAAATTTGAATTTAACAAATTGCTTTTAAGATGTATCACATAAGAACATGTCCTGACAGAGAAAATCAATAAAGCCTGTTCAAAACAGACGTGACGGACTGCAAGCAAAGTATTTCACAGCATGTGGAGAATATATTTAAACACATTGAAATCAATCATCAGCCCAGCTTTATCACACTTTGCTAGCTGTAACATTTTCAAAGTGTTGCAGTGGCTGGTTGAAATAAACAGCCAGCTTCCACATCAACTCTGCAGTGTGAACATCATTGCAGTTCCCTCTCACTGCTCACTGCTGATAGTGTTCAGAACGTTTTTGGATTTGAGCTTTAAACAAACTCTTTTTGTGTTTATTATTCAGAATAAAGTTTGTATTTATCAGTAATGAAAACAAATAAAATCTAAATCAGTTTGATCGCTCAGATTTATTTCTCACTTTCCTATTCTTTGTCCATTAATCAAACTTCACAGTGTAATAAAGGCAATGATCTTTAAGTGCAGGCTATTAATGATGCAAACGTGAATGAATACAGCTTGTTTTTGCATCACTTCACACTGTGTCGTGGCAAATTAATTTGGATTTATTACTGCAGAAACTGTTGGCTGTGACAAACCCAAACCATCACTGTTATAAAGCTGCGTTTTCTCTGTTGCCAAGTGTGAAGTTGTGAGGATCTCTGTGTCTGCAGAGGCAGCATGTGTTCTCCTTTCCATCCCGCACGAGGTCATTCACAAAAATGATTCAGTTTTATCTTTCAACAAGCTCGTTGTCATCAAGCCATTCCAAGACACGTCTCCCCCCACAGAGTGTACGTCCACGTTCCTGCCTGACCTCCTTCTCCTGGCAGCTCCTGACAGGTTCGGACATCTCCCAAATATTAGATCAGGATCATTAGTTAGAGGCTGCACCTCAGCCTAAAAACAGGTTCAAATATACGTCACTCTGAGAATTTTAGGCCAGTTGGGACTATTTTCTACTCTGAGAAGCTTTATAAATACAGGTCCTGTCCTGTCAAACCAGTAATATGTCTTGCACAGAGACCGAAAAGACGTCTTGTGTCTTCACAGGATAATAAATATGTGTTGCTTTGGTACAAACAGGAGGTGGATGATTATAAAGGTCTTGCTGGCAGTAGCCAAAGCAACACAACCTCTCTCTCTCTCTCTCTCTCTCTCTCTCTCTAATTTGCACATTTACATTTTGTTCCCTGATCAGCAAAGAAGAGGAAGAAAACTCGTCTGTTAAACTGTTAATCATTTGCATCTTGACCACAGTGAAGTGACAAAGAACAAATTCCGTCTGCAGATCATCGTCTTCTCTGTAAGAAACTGGTCTTTATATATTTTTTACACATTTTTCACTCAGTTTAGACATTAAGCAACAATTTGAACGCTTTTAATTTACTGGATGTTGTAGTATTTTGCAGACAAAGACTTATTATTGAGGACAGGTTTTACAGTTTACAGTGGACAGAACACTGTCAGCTAAATATCAGGTCAGTTGTATTTCTTATGTGAGTCATGTTTCTCAGGTATGTCATTTACCTGCTGATGTGACTGAAAGTTTCTGAAGCCACAGCAGAGAGAGGAGAGGACCAACCATGGGTTTGAAAGTAGCAGCAGCCAGTGGATTTGTTGTCTTCCTTGTCTGTGTATCAGGTACTGTATATTTACATTTTTAATATTTCACTGATGCTGAACACAAAATCAGACCAAGCTTGTACAAAATATTTTTATTTCTATGTTGATGTAAAGGTTTTCTGTTCTAAAGAACTAAATTCTTTCAAGTTCATCCTTCAATATCAGTTTCAGTCAGTGAGAGTGTTTTATTGACGTTTTGCTGCTCTCTCATCAACATAATTACAACAGTTTGCACGTCCAAACCAACCCCACCAGTCCATTCATTATGTGTGTGCCATGTCTTCATGTAATAGTTAAAACTAGTCGGCATGAGAGTTTTTCACACCTCAGAGTTCTGCATTTCTCTTTCACACTGACTCAGCAGTTACCTGACCACAGAGTGAACAGAGAATAAACAAAGTAAAATACACTTTTTTTCCATTTACTCCTCCTTCTAAGAATCAGTACTCTGCTTTTCATCCTGTTCGGTTCAGCTGCCTCATGGTTCACAACTTAAATGCAGTCCTGTTCCTTCACTGCACCTTCAGACTGTATCACATCCTGCCTCAGTGCACGTAGAGATCGACTGTAGAGAGCAGGGGTACATCTTTTCAAACCAGAAGGACTGATTGTAGTTTCTGATGTGCTCTGTGTTACAGTGGTACAGGGTCAGAATGACTGGGGAGTGACTTACACCTCTACTCAGATCTGTGCTTTAAAAGGATCAACTGTGGAAATACGCTGCACCTACACATACCAATCCAGAATAAATGGCCTTGATACCAAAGTTGAGAAAATATTCTGGTTTACTCAAATGAAAGGTGATGTACCTGTGGATCTGAGAACAGACTCAAGGTACGCAGGTCGTTTGCAGTACAGTTGTTCTGAGAACAGCTGCATTCTGAGAATCACAGACCTGAGAGAGAGCGACTCAGCTGAGTACAAGTTCAGGTTCATAACAAACCAACCGGATGGGAGTCATACTGGTTCACCTGGAGTCACTCTGTCTGTCACAGGTAACATTTTCAGATGAAGATATGTCAGTTCCACATGTGAGATTTCTGTAAAACATTACCGTCAAAGAATGTGTGTGTATTTGTGTGTGTTGATAGTTGGGTTTAAAATGACATTTCTTTCTTCACATAACCAGTTCTCCAGGTGCAGGTGAGCAGAACTTACCCAAGGCTATATCCTTCCTGGGCAGAGCTGACGTGTCTCAGTAGTTGTCGTCTGCCTGATCATCCTTCCTACGTCTGGTACAAGAATGGACTGAACACTCACAAAGAAACGCCTTCTTTTAAACAATACTTTGATTATGGAGACAGTTATTCCTGTGCTGTGAAAGGACGGGAGGACTTCCCTTCTCCTTCAGTGTGTGAGTTTACGTCTTCCACTAACATAACGCCATCTGGTGGAGCCTTTAAACTAATTCACTTTACCATCACTGCTGTTTTGATACAGCAAACCCCACTTCCCCTTCCTGTGTTAGCACCATGTTTATCTCACTGACCTCTACAGGATCACTACTGCTGTCAGTGTCCCAACAACAATACAACCTGCTCTGTATTGCTGCAGTGAAAGATGTAACAGTTCTGTTTAAAGTATTTTCTTCTTCTTTCAGGTGTCCGTGATCAAACCTGTAACAGAGTGACGTACGCTGACAGAAGCATCTGTGCCTTCAGAGGCTCATCAGTGGACATTTCTTGTACTTACAGCAGTTATAAAGATCATGTTGAATCAAAGTTGTGGTTCAATCCTGAACGTAGTCCTCAGTGGCGGTATCACTCACAGCCTGAGGACCTTAGTGAAGACTCTCAGTATGCAGGTCGTGTTCAGGTCCTTGAGACAGAGAGAGGACGCTCCACTCTGAGAATCAGTAACCTGAGAGAGAGCGATTCAGCCCAGTATCACTTCAAATTCAAAACACCAAGCTTTGAATGGATCAGTAGTTTACCTGGTACAACTCTGACTGTCGCAGGTACTGATGGACACACATTAAATTAACTTTCATGAGTTTGTGTAGTTTCACATTTTTGATCGTCATCATGACTTTTTGTTGGATTATCTGTTGGTCGTGTCACTCATGGTCTTCAGAATTTCCTTTTTTAGGATTTATAACTGTCATTCTTACTCTGTGTGTTTTTGAGTGTAACATTACTGTTTTGTTATCCAGCTCTGCAGGTGCAGGTGACCAAGAAAACAGTCCACCAGTCTTTTACTGAGGCAGAGCTGAACTGTCACAGCAGCTGCAGTCCAGCTGCTCATCTGTCCTACGTCTGGTTCAAGAACGGACAGAAAAATATGACGGAGGAAACTTCTTCTTATAAAGACAACTTTTATCCTGGAGACAGCATCTCCTGTGCTTTCAAAGGACGTGAGGATTACCGCTCTCCTTCACTGTGTGAGTTTACTTCACTGTATTTTTACTTTAACCCAAGATAATAAGACAAGATGTAGTTTGTAACACGGGAGACTTGGAATGGAATCACCACCGTACAGTATGTTATTTTTCTTTTCTTTTGAATGTTTTACTCACGAGCCACACAGGCATTGTTTTCCATTCATTTCAGTACATAATTAAAATCAGCTCACAGAAATGAATCCATCACAATTATCTCCAGAGACTCTTTATGAGGCAGTTTTGTTCAGTGTTTGCACCCAGATTTACCCTGCTGTTCTATGAATTCACACCATCAGTCCAGTCTTAAAACCACCTCCTCTGTTTCTGATGCTGCCACAGAAACGTATTAACATCTATTTATTCAAATACAGCATGTGTCACTTTAACAACGAACCATCACTTTATAATAACCTGTGTTCATCAATCTCCAGATCCAGTCTGTTGAGTCCGGGCTGGTAGACAGAATGTCAAGCTGTAATAAAGCTAGTGATTCAAAGCTCATCTCTCTGTACATGTTTTCTCCTCCAGATGCTCCAAAGCTTCCCTCTGTGTCAGTGAGTCCCTCTGCTGAGATAGTGGAGGGCAGTTCAGTGACTCTGACCTGTAGCAGTGATGCTAACCCAGCAGCTAATTATTCCTGGTACAAGACAAATGGAAATCCAGACCTTCATCCTCTCAATAAAGAACCACAGCTTGTCTTCAGGTCCATTAAGTCCTCTGGCTCTGGAGAGTATTACTGTACAGCTGAGAACGAGCTGGGGAGGAAGACATCTGAACACATCAACATTAACGTGAAATGTGAGTGAAACAGTTTATTTAAAGGACCATAACAGTGGCTTACACGTAAATTGAAGTAAATTGACTAAAGGATGCATATTATTGCAAATCACTTTACAAAACATGCTGCAACTTTTCTCTTTGTTTGAATGTGTTTTCTTACCATCCAGGCAGTCACTGTTTTTCTATTCATTATTTCACTAAATTCAGCTTCTGTTCATGATACTGTTTAAATAATCCTGAAGTACTCGTGAAAAAGATCCAGCGGACTTCCGTCCACATTATTTCTTCTGCACTTCTTGTAGCCAGATGTGAGGAAATGTGGAGACTTCATTTGTGGCAGAGCTGAAGTGTTACAGCAGCTGCAGTCCTGGTTCAAGAAAGCAAAAGACAAAAACTTCTTTTTATACAGACTACTTTTATCCTGGAGACGTCATCTCCTGTGCATACATAATACAATATGTGCCACTATAGTTATGAATGCTCAAATTATTATGTATTTTCATAAATACACAGATGGTCCAAAGCTTCCCTCTGTGTCAGTGAGTCCCTCTGCTGAGATAGTGGAGGGCAGTTCAGTTAATCTGACCTGTAGCAGTGATGCTAACCCAGCAGCTAATTATACCTGGTACAAGGAGAACCGAACACTGCCTCTAGGAGCTGCAGGTGTTTATCATTTCACCTCCATCAGCTCTGAGGACAGAGGGATCTACATCTGCACGTCGGAGGATCGACACTCTGTGTCTCTGTTCATAGATGTCCAGTGTAAGTAAACATCAGCAGGTCAGTTATCAGTTGGATATAAAAGTACATTATGATTTATTTACTGTCTGTTGAGTCCGGGCTGGTAGACAGAAGGTCAAGCTGTAGTAAAGCTAGTGATATGAAGCTCATCTCTCTGTACTTATTGTTCTCCAGATGCTCCGAAGCTTCCCTCTGTGTCAGTGAGTCCCTCTGCTGAGATAGTGGAGGGCAGTTCAGTGACTCTGACCTGTAGCAGTGATGCTAACCCAGCAGCTAATTATACCTGGTACAAGGAGAATGAAGACTCACCAAAAGCATCAGGACAGATCTTCACCATCACTGACATCAGACCTGAACACAGTGGGAATTATTACTGTGAAGCCCAGAACAGGAGAGGACGCCATAACAACACCTTACACCTGACTGTTGTGGCAGGTGAGTTACATAATTTACCTACACACACCTGTTAGCTGCAGAGTTTACATGCACCTGACAAGGTGCCACCACGCCACCACATTTAGGGGTCCTCTCACATCTTTGAGCTGACCCAGGGTTACAGTAATCTTACCTTAGTTTTAACTTTGATAAAACCTCCCATCTCCCTCCCAAAAAACACACGTAAGCCATTATTTGTGTCCAATTATCGCTCAGTGTTGGACCCAAGAATTCCTGTAACTTTCCAGTGTTTGTGCTTGATCGCTGTTTTCCAGGTTCATGGGAATTTCCAGTTGCTCTGTCGGTCACTGCTGTTTTCCTGGTCTTCATACTTCTCTCTGTCTTGCTATGGTTTAGGTGAGCGGTTCAGTTTCTCTGTGATAAAATTTACTATCCAACTTAAAGGACAGATTCACATTTTTTCAAGCTGGTCTCAAAACAATTTTCACATGCTCGTATGTACATTGAAAGTTAGCTGTAATCATTCCTCCTGTCCATACTGGCCCTAAAGAGATCCGCCCTTAATGCAGTTTCATTGTTAAGTGATGCAGGACAAAATCCACTGTCCTCCTTCCGTACTCAAAAGACTAATGCCTCACAAAAACCTTACAAAAAAAATGTGGGAATAAAATCAGGGAGTTTTGCTAGAGTTGTGGGGCGCTCCCGTCATCTCGATAGTGTGGTGTAAGGTGTTCATAAAACTCAGTCCAAGCTGTCTTTTTCTTATCTTGACGTTCAGATAAAATCAAACTCTTGCAAATAGTGAAATTCAATGACGTGAACATTGTCAACAACCAATAGGGACGCTCTCTCCAGCAGCAAACAGGAAGCAGAAACGTGGGTAGACAGTAAACATGGAGGGGACTCCGGAAGGTCTCTTGGGCTGTGGAAAAGGAGGAGACACTGGTGGAGTTGTGGAGGGAACAAGAGTGCCTTTTTGACGTGTCCTCCTGTTTCTGCTCCATTGTTCAACAGTATTTCTTCTTGCAAATTTCCACCAGGAGCAGCATGGGAAATAATCTCAAAAGTAATCTAGTTGTAGTCTTGCAAATAGTGTCCCTGCAAGATCCCCAGTCTTTATAAAATCTTATAGTCACACATTGTCTTAAGATGTGAGAGGGAGTCAGACTTTTGTCTTTTCAAAGTCTTCTAGTGTATGGTAGTAGTAGTAAGTGTGGAAGATACTCACTTGATTTGTCTAACCCCAAAGCTCATTTCTTTCGGCTGTTTTGCACAGAATGAGGATTTTAGATTCTGTGCCCCATCACTTACATTGAAACTACTTTAGGGAGGGATTTATTTGTGGTCTGTATGGACAAGAGGAATTAGAGCGACCAATAACTCTCTCAATGTACAGCACATATGGGCATTAGAGCATTTTATTTATGTATGCTTGATATAATGTGCCGTGTTTAGTTATTCGTTTGCTTCTTTTATTTATTCTCCTGTCAGAAGAGAGAGGTCCTTGCAACAACAGTCTGAGGCGGGCCAGAGACCAGACAACAGAGCACAGGTACAAACAAAAACATGCTGTTCAGACTGCAGCGTCACCGGTCATCTGAAAACTCATCTCATAGGTCCTTCTTTGACCACTTTCTGCTCCCAAATGAATCACACCCTCCTCTATCTTTCATCCTCCATTCTGGCATCCTTTTCTATTTACGCGCAAGATAATGTGCAGGATTTAAGATAAGATTTAAGCTTAAGATAGATTGAACAGGATTTATTTTCTGATTAGTTCTTAGACAGGAGATTCGCACCAGGTTTACCTGAAAGCTTAAAGGGAAACTGGTATTTTTTACCCTGGGCTCTATTTTTACAATTTCACTTACATTGAAAGCGCGTCAGAATGGAATTTGTAATGGCTCGTATGATCAGGTGGAATAATTACAGAAAGCAAAACCTGTTTCAGTGTACAGATGGGCACCTGACTGTTGTTTTAAGACAGACTTGACAAATTGTGAACTTATCCTTTACGTTCCCCCAATAAATGAATTAGCGTCTATCCAACCACACTCCTGGCACAGGGATCACCAGTTAAACTGAAGAACATACAGGAGTCCATTTATAGAAGTGATACCATCTTGTAAATAATGGAGAGTTAAGTAAAATATGAATACTATTGACCTCTGCTGGTGAGCAGTAGGTATTGCAACAATAAAAGCAGACCCCAGGGTCACAGTTCTTTGGTTTATCATATTAAGCTGAACACTCTCCACCTTTTACCCTGCAGATATTTTACTGAATGGTCACTTCATGCTTCAGTGCAGCAAAAGTCTTATTTATTACCCTAAGTTACCCTTGAGTTCTGTTTGTCTTGTGAGCAAAACATGGAAAATGTAAAAGTACTCTTGTCTATGTGGCCAGCAGACAGGTGAACTTCAGTACGCAAGCATACGATTCGCTAGGAACCAGGCAGACGCTCTCTACTCCAACTTCAGCCCAGCTCAGCTTCACAGAAACGAGGAGGAGAGTGTTGTATACGCGGCCACCAACTTCAGCAGTGCTCCAGGGTGAGCAGCTCTTCACACAGGAGTTTGAAACTGTCAGTGTCAGAGTTTTTAATCCCACATGTTTTGCTGTTGCAAGCGTCTGTTTTATTTTACACTGTTTGGAGTTAATGTTTGTTCTTCAGTATTTAATCATTTTTTCTACAAAATCTTTTCATTTCACTTCGATTCCTTCACAGAACAAGTCGTCAAGCAGCTATGGAGGATTTCTCTGCGCTGTACAGCAGAGTTGACAAAAGCCAGAGAGTGTGACGACAACATGGGTCTGTGGTCTGCATGGACTTCCTATGTTCCTTTTCTCAGCAGGTGGCCCCACTGAAATACATTTAATACATTCCTCAGGGCAGACTTGGCCTGCAACAATATTTCATTTATACGTCATTACATTATTGAAGGTAGACTAAATATTAGACACCTCTCTAAAATGGTTTGAAGACTTTATTACAGGACTGGTGTACCTAATGAACTTCATTGCTTTTTTACCATTTTAATGATCACCTCTGGATATATTGCAAGTCCAGTATCTATTGTCAATATTTGTATGCTTGTTTTCACAGCTCATTAACTGTCTATATTGCTGTATGTCTATCTACTTTGAAAGTGGTGTGTTTATATTTCTCATGTTTGCTTTCTATTGCTTCATCTTGCACTGAAAAGTTTAACAATAGTAAATAATAAATGTCTTTCTAAAATGTAAATGGATATTTTATACTGTATGTTTTAGTTGCATTTTAAGCCTTTGACATTGAGTTTTGTATTCCAGTCTGATTAAACAGGACGTTTATCACATCTTTTTGTTGTTGTAGCATCTGAAATGAAAACACTCGGCCATTTGTGGGGACACGAATAAACTTTGAAAACAATAGTTTTTGAAGTAATGTAAGTTCTCTAAACTGGGGTTTAACAATCTGTACATAAGATGTTGCTAACAGAGCTCCAGGGAGGGCAGATTGTCAGTTATACAGTTTGTGGTGGGAAGTGCAGGCGGCAGAGCAGGCAGGCTGGTGCAGTTCAATTTCTTATTGTAAAAATAGATGGCTTACAGGCAGGCAGGTAGTGAGGCAGAAGCTCTAAATCAGGTGTGTAGTTGGGTGGGGAAGTCAGGTGATGGGGAAAGAAGGGAAAGTCGGAGGACATCTGGTGGACTAGTGGAGAATAGCACTGAAGGGGAAAACAGAAATGTGACCGTTTGTCTCTTCGTACTTCCAAACACTGTGTGTGTGTGTGTGTGTGTGTGTGTGTGTGTGTGTGTGTGTGTGTGTGTGTGTGTGTGTGTGTGTGTGTGTGTGTGTGTGTGTGTGTGTGTGTGTGTGTGTGTGTGACCATATCCATTATTTTAACAGACATCCTCCCATGAAAGTTCTGTACAAAATGTTAATGTTTTAAAACTAATAATCACTGGTCTAAAACCAGTTAAAGGTTCACAAGACAAAAGTCTCAAAACAATAGTGTTTGCTGTAATCATTCCTCTTGTTCATACTGGACGTTTCTGTTCCTAAAACGCTTCCAGTGATAAAGATGCAGGGACAAAATCCAGTCCTCATTCTGTGCAAAACTGTATTCACAAGTTTATATGAAATGAATATGAGGCTTCAGTTGTGTGAGTTAGACAAACCTTGTGCTTAACTACCAAAAATACAGTTCTTTTAGTACAAAATTCCCACTTTGCTGCAGTGGAGGGACGGAGGGGAAAAAGAGGGAATTTCCTAAAAATAAAAAAAAATACTAACTTTAGTAGATACTAACTTTATTTGTCTAACCCAGACTGCCTATTAGCTTCAGATAAAAGTTGGAATGCATTTTTGCAGAGAAAGACGGCTGCTTGTTCTGAATTAGCGTTGTTCTTTAGATGTAAATCTTCATGTGGCAGATAAAAGGTCTTCCTTAGTGGGATTTATTACAGCAGCATAAGAGCAGAAATGAAAATATAATTCATGCAGTTAATGGTCTACATATCAAAAACAGACTTAAATTTCAAATAAGTAGAGGAATTGAAACATGAATTGGTGCAAACATACCTTAGATTATGTATGCAGGTAATGGTTAGGCCTCTTGCAGTTTGTTTCAGTCAGAAGGATCCGCTGTGTAAAATATGAACGCTCCTTCAGTGGCTTAACGCCCTGACATGATCAGCAGCAGTAGCCAGATGCTCAGAAAGGTAGCCGCACCTGTCTGTAAAATCTCTCAAGCTGTCTGTGTCTCTGTGAGGGAATGTAGGCCAGGTTAAGTGAGGTCACCTGCTAAACGTAACCTGTCTCCTCCTGTAACGAAAATGACATGAAACCGAGGAAGGTGACGCGATGCTGAGAACTGCTGCTTCAGTGTTAAATCAATACACGCTTAGAAAATTCATTTTATGAATTCACTTGTCTCTGATTGCAATGGTGGTTTCATTCATCAGCTTTATGATACACTGCTTACAAATTGTAACTTTTTGTCACATGATTTCATATGAGTTTAATCCAGGTTACTGACTGACTTGTTTTTGCTTTATACGTCACAAAACATCAATTTTCTTCACAATGTCTTTGACGGCATTTTTTCAGTTTCAATGTTGTTGTTTTTTAAATATTACAGTACTTTGTATGAGATGCCCCCTAAAATACATCAGCAGTTCTCAATCTTTTCTAACTTAAGGCCCACTTCTGATTGGAAAAAAACACAACATGCAGGGTGCTTTGTGTTTAAGTGTCTCTGGAGCTTCTGGATTTCACCACATTCAGCACACTCTGCTTTGCACTTCCTGCCATTATAAATCCAAATTTAATGTATTCAGGCTTTTATTTCCTCACAACACACTTTGGAGCTTTTACTGGTGCTGGGTTGTCTCCCACATCCCCCTTTCCTTTCAAAAACTGATCCATTTTGTGTCACTGCATCTGGGGAAACTAGCTAACAGCAGCAAAACACGTTTGTCTCTACCTGATGATGTGCCGTGATTGGCTGGTGATAATCAAACGTAACTGCTCATTGACATTATGCATTTTAATTTGACACTTTTAATTTGTGTGAATTCCTGAGCACATTTACATTAAAAAAAACTAGCTTTGTAAATTACCAAAAAAGATCATTTTTAATTTTAATCTAACAATTTTGGCAGAACCACTGCCTCCACGGCCACTAGATGGCGCTCTGATGCCCACCTGTATACATCAAGTAGCATTCACAATCATTACACTAATAAATCTGATTGTATGGTCTAGTTTAGTGAAGTTCATGGATGTGTCAAGTTTTATCACTTTTTTGTGAACATGTATCACTTATGTGTGGACTAAAATCTGTTTATACAGTCACATCAAGGGGAAACGCATGTCCAAACAACTTCAATCATTACATTTTATCTTGGTTGAAGGTTACAGTTAGGGTAGGTGTTAGGCATGTAGTGGTTATGGTTAAGGTCAGGGGGCGTCTCCAGGGAGTTAATGTAAATCATTGCAGTGTCCCCTGCATGTGTGTGTAAAGCCATTTGTAACCTCAGTTCATGAAGTGCTATAAATATTTTGTTCTTACTTACAGGTTGCACATAAGATCTAGATAAACCTCTGAGGGTGGAGGAATCTGCTCCTCTGCTGCCTTTTCAAGGTGTGAGGCGTCCGTGGGGAGGGAATCAGGCTCCATATGCTGGTCTAATCCAGCCCAGGTGGTCCTGTCTGCTCCTATTAGAGGAGCCTGCGACCAGAGGAGCCTCCACCAGGCTGACTCTGAATCAGAGAGGACAGCCGGGCAGAGTGGTGATATTCTGCTTCCAGGAAAATCACAGAGGAGACGCTCTGCCTCTGACTGCCAGGCTCCAAAATTGTATCTGAGGTCATTTTTCTGCATGTTTTCATGCATGGACACACATTAAATTAACTTTCATGAGTTTGTGTAGTTTCACATTTTTGATCGTCATCATGACTTTTTGTTGGATTATCTGTTGGTCGTGTCACTCATGGTCTTCAGAATTTCCTTTGTAGGATTTATAACTGTCATTCTTACTCTGTGTGTTTTTGAGTGTAACATTACTGTTTTGTTATCCAGCTCTGCAGGTGCAGGTGACCAAGAAAACAGTCCACCAGTCTTTTACTGAGGCAGAGCTGAACTGTCACAGCAGCTGCAGTCCAGCTGCTCATCTGTCCTACGTCTGGTTCAAGAACGGACAGAAAAATATGACGGAGGAAACTTCTTCTTATAAAGACAACTTTTATCCTGGAGACAACATCTCCTGTGCTTTCAAAGGACGTGAGGATTACCGCTCTCCTTCACTGTGTGAGTTTACTTCACTGTATTTTTACTTTAACCCAAGATAATAAGACAAGATGTAGTTTGTAACACGGGAGACTTGGAATGGAATCACCACCGTACAGTATGTTATTTTTCTTTTCTTTTGAATGTTTTACTCACGAGCCACACAGGCATTGTTTTCCATTCATTTCAGTACATAATTAAAATCAGCTCACAGAAATGAATCCATCACAATTATCTCCAGAGACTCTTTATGAGGCAGTTTTGTTCAGTGTTTGCACCCAGATTTACCCTGCTGTTCTATGAATTCACACCATCAGTCCAGTCTTAAAACCACCTCCTCTGTTTCTGATGCTGCCACAGAAACGTATTAGCATCTATTTATTCAAATACAGCATGTGTCACTTTAACAACGAACCATCACTTTATAATAACCTGTGTTCATCAATCTCCAGATCCAGTCTGTTGAGTCCGGGCTGGTAGACAGAATGTCAAGCTGTAATAAAGCTAGTGATTCAAAGCTCATCTCTCTGTACATGTTTTCTCCTCCAGATGCTCCAAAGCTTCCCTCTGTGTCAGTGAGTCCCTCTGCTGAGATAGTGGAGGGCAGTTCAGTGACTCTGAGCTGTAGCAGTGATGCTAACCCAGCAGCTAAATACACCTGGTACAAGACAAATGGAAATCCAGACCTTCATCCTCTCAATAAAGAACCACAGCTTGTCTTCAGGTCCATTAAGTCCTCTGGCTCTGGAGAGTATTACTGTACAGCTGAGAACGAGCTGGGGAGGAGGACATCTGAACACATCAACATTAATGTGAAATGTGAGTGAAACAGTTTATTTTAAGGACCATAACAGTGGCTTACACGTAAATTGAAGTAAATTGACTAAAGGATGCATATTATTGCAAATCACTTTACAAAACATGCTGCAACTTTTCTCTTTGTTTGAATGTGTTTTCTTACCATCCAGGCAGTCACTGCTTTTCTATTCATTATTTCACTAAATTCAGCTTCTGTTCATGATACTGTTTAAATAATCCTGAAGTACTCGTGAAAAAGATCCAGCGGACTTCCGTCCACATTATTTCTTCTGCACTTCTTGTAGCCAGATGTGAGGAAATGTGGAGACTTCATTTGTGGCAGAGCTGAAGTGTTACAGCAGCTGCAGTCCTGGTTCAAGAAAGCAAAAGACAAAAACTTCTTTTTATACAGACTACTTTTATCCTGGAGACGTCATCTCCTGTGCATACATAATACAATATGTGCCACTATAGTTATGAATGCTCAAATTATTATGTATTTTCATAAATACACAGATGGTCCAAAGCTTCCCTCTGTGTCAGTGAGTCCCTCTGCTGAGATAGTGGAGGGCAGTTCAGTGACTCTGACCTGTAGCAGTGATGCTAACCCAGCAGCTAATTATACCTGGTACAAGGAGAACCGAACACTGCCTCTAGGAGCTGCAGGTGTTTATCATTTCACCTCCATCAGCTCTGAGGACAGAGGGATCTACATCTGCACGTCGGAGGATCGACACTCTGTGTCTCTGTTCATAGATGTCCAGTGTAAGTAAACATCAGCAGGTCAGTTATCAGTTGGATATAAAAGTACATTATGATTTATTTACTGTCTGTTGAGTCCGGGCTGGTAGACAGAAGGTCAAGCTGTAGTAAAGCTAGTGATATGAAGCTCATCTCTCTGTACTTATTGTTCTCCAGATGCTCCAAAGCTTCCCTCTGTGTCAGTGAGTCCCTCTGCTGAGATAGTGGAGGGCAGTTCAGTTAATCTGACCTGTAGCAGTGATGCTAACCCAGCAGCTAATTATACCTGGTACAAGGAGAATGAAGACTCACCAAAAGCATCAGGACAGATCTTCACCATCACTGACTTCAGACCTGAACACAGTGGGAATTATTACTGTGAAGCCCAGAACAGGAGAGGACGCCATAACAACACCTTACATCTGACTGTTGTGGCAGGTGAGTTTCTCCATGACACTTATTGGCTGATTAACAGACAGCATCACCTGGCAAACTGATTTATGAATCAAACTCTACTAGTAAGGTCTACTACAGTATATCCAATAACTGTCTGTCTCCATTTGTAGAGAAATCAACAAGGATAATGAATATCATCAGGTTGACTCTGGGGGTTGTGATGCTGATTCCTCTGCTTCTTTCTTGTCTGTGGATGAGGTGAAACTATAAAAATGGATCAGTTCCATCACTGATCTTTAACTTTGAATATCTACTTTCATAGTTTTGGAGTTATCGATTCAGCTCTTTATTTATTTGTTTGTTTGTTTGTTTTTGGATTAAATTCAGGAAGAAGAAAATCCTGAGCTCCACCACTGAACCAAATGAACCCATAGAGACTATAGAGGTGAGAGAGATGTTGGGCCACAGTGACAGAACTTACTCCACCAAAGGGTTATCATTTGTTGGCAGATAAATTCAGAGGCAAAGAGCAATTTAAAGAAACGGTTTTGCTTTAAACACATCTGAGTACATTTTAATATAAAATCTAAATGTATCACAAATTCCATTCGTGAGGCCTTTGACTCTCATCTTGTTTTCTCTCCCCATCAGCTGGAGTCTGGTCCTGATTACACCAACGCCTCAGCCTTGAACCAGAACTTGTGACCTTCTTCAGATGCAGTCAAACCAGAGGGGACTCACCTGGATGGAAGCAGACAGAAGTACAACACTGAATTTCTCAGTAGTAGTAGTAGTAGTAGTAGTAGTAGTAGTAGTAGCAGTAGTAGTAGTAGTAGCAGTAGTAGTAGTAGTAGTAGTAGTAGTAGCAGTAGTCAGTTTTCAGCAACAGCATGCAGCAGAAGCTTTGAGTAGAATGCAAGCTTTATTTTTTACCTAAGCAGGTGCATTAAATATGTTCAGGATTTAACTTGGTATGAAAATGTTATTTAAAATTTGAATTTAACAAATTGCTTTTAAGATGTATCACATAAGAACATGTCCTGACAGAGAAAATCAATAAAGTCTGTTCAAAACAGACGTGACGGACTGCAAGCAAAGTATTTCACAGCATGTGGAGAATATATTTAAACACATTGAAATCAATCATCAGCCCAGCTTTATCACACTTTGCTAGCTGTAACATTTTCAAAGTGTTGCAGTGGCTGGTTGAAATAAACAGCCAGCTTCCACATCAACTCTGCAGTGTGAACATCATTGCAGTTCCCTCTCACTGCTCACTGCTGATAGTGTTCAGAACGTTTTTGGATTTGAGCTTTAAACAAACTCTTTTTGTGTTTATTATTCAGAATAAAGTTTGTATTTATCAGTAATGAAAACAAATAAAATCTAAATCAGTTTGATCGCTCAGATTTATTTCTCACTTTCCTATTCTTTGTCCATTAATCAAACTTCACAGTGTAATAAAGGCAATGATCTTTAAGTGCAGGCTATTAATGATGCAAACGTGAATGAATACAGCTTGTTTTTGCATCACTTCACACTGTGTCGTGGCAAATTAATTTGGATTTATTACTGCAGAAACTGTTGGCTGTGACAAACCCAAACCATCACTGTTATAAAGCTGCGTTTTCTCTGTTGCCAAGTGTGAAGTTGTGAGGATCTCTGTGTCTGCAGAGGCAGCATGTGTTCTCCTTTCCATCCCGCACGAGGTCATTCACAAAAATGATTCAGTTTTATCTTTCAACAAGCTCGT
>SEMN01001473.1:0-10000 GCA_005408345.1 Macquaria australasica
TCCTCTCTCTCTCCCCCTCCCTGTCTGTGCGGGTGTCTCTCTCTCTCCCTCCCCCTCCCTGTCTGTGCGGGTGTCTCTCTCTCTCTCTCTCTCTCTCCCCCTCCCTGTCTGTGCGGGTGTCTCTCTCTCTCTCTCTCTCCGCCGGCAGTACTGCGGAGGAAACAGGCTGAAGCGGCGGTACCGTCAGACTCCACAGTAGTTACCGGAGCGGTTCTTGCTGTATGTATTAGTGTGGTGGTCTTGGTCTTGGTGGTCTTGGTGGAGCAGCGGGGGACGGTGTCGCCTCCTGAAGCCGGATAATCAGACGCAGAGGCCGCGGCGGGGACAGCTAGCTGGCTGGAGTTAAAGCCAGGGCTCCCGGGTGAATCTCGGACTTTATCGGAACATATTTTTGGATAACTGGGGTGTTCGGTCTGGTCCTCCCGGCCGTGGTGGCGGACTGCTCTGGCTTTGGGAGCCCCGGAGCAGGGCTCGGACACCGGGGAAGCAGAGGAGGTAGGTCGGCTCTGGGAAACCTTTTACCCGCCGTGTCTGTGTGCGATCGGTACTGGTATGTTTTAATCAATCGGAATGTATCGATAAGTTCAGTAGAGAGCGGGATCCACATGTTGGCTAACATTAGTGACTGTTTTGTGTTGGAGGAAGGAGCTAGCTAGCGGCTAACTGTTAGCCTCGTAGCATCCCATTGTCACAGCCCGTTGGGCTAGCTAGGCTAACAGGCTAGCTTTGTAACAGCGGTGAAAAGGAGAAGTATTTCCGGTAAACGCGGTAAATGTGACACGTTATTAGACGTTTGAAACCTCACTTCGTGACCTGTTGAATAATTAGTGTTTGACTTGTTTCCGGCTGCTGAGGAGGTGGACTGCTGTCGTCTCGTTAGCATGCTAATGCTAACAGCGGCGCTACCTGCACCAAGGAGAAGCCTCGTTTAGCCCGTTAGCCTGTTAGCCCGTTAGCCTGTTAGCCCGTTAGCCCGTTAGCCCGTTAGCCTGTTAGCCCGTTAGCCCGTTAGCCTGTTAGCCTGTTAGCCCGTTAGCCTGTTAGCCCGTTAGCCTGTTAGCCCGTTAGCCTGTTAGCCCGTTAGCCCGTTAGCATTAGCTTCTGATTGCAACACTAGCAGGAATCTCAAAATGTCTCCTGACATCATTTTGTCGAGGTTTTCATTTCACCGGTCAAACGGAGACCCGAGGACGGGATAACCGGGCAACACCTCCCGGTTTATGTCGGCTTTTTAAATTATTAACCACATTATTATTATTATTATTATTATTATTATTATTATCAGGCGCGTGCACGCTGCTCGGGGGGGGGGTTCATTCACTGAAACGCAGCTTGGCACGTGTTTGATCTTGTGTTGTGTGTATTATAACTGAATGGTTCATCGTCGCATAACAAACCTTCATGTCATTAACATGCGGTGGGTTCACTGGCTGATTAAAGTGTCAGGAAAGATGGACGTCAGATCAGATTGGCCCCTCAGCTGGAAGGACAGGACCGTAAACTTCCTTTAGTCTGCACCAACCAACACAGTATGAACTGCAGTAATAACGCAGTTAAAACCAGATTTTGACCCTAGACACTGAATGCAGAACAAATGTGCTAAATCACCTGCATGTGTTCATAAAAACATGTGGTGCCTTCAGGTGCACAGGTGTTCATTAGAGTCCATGAATGACTCACAGCTCTGTTGCTCTCTGAGTTCATCACTGAGTTTATTCCACACCTGACGCTGTGACATCATGCTGACGGTTTCTAATGCCGCCGACCAACACGGATATTTTCTTCACATGTGACGCCAACATCTGTGATCCCTCGGTTTGGGTTATTATAGAGTTGTGACCAAGAGACAAAAAGAAAACACTAACAGTATTCTTCTACTAACAAATGGGATAATACTTTATAAAACACAACAGAACTATAAGAAACGATAAAAACAATGAATGTAGAGGACGTGTGGGATGTGAGAGAAGCTGCATCATGAACATTAAATTACTTTTTGATGGTTAATTTTCCTGCCACCGACGACTAATTCACCTTTTATGTGTTCATTTATTCTTCGTCTACTCGTTACCACTTTATTAGGTACACCTGTACAATCCAACAGAGTCGGTTCAGACTGACCTGGTAGTTATTTGTACTCGGAGACGACAGCTCGACACACTCTGGACTCGTATATCAATATTTAAGTTCCTTATCAGCTGATATTTCTTTCACATGAAACATCAACATATTTTCATTTAGAAGTCAAACTTTTACAAAATGATCTGGAAATTCTAGAGGGGGACAAAAACCTGTTTGACACATCAGCACCTATTTTTAAATGTAACAGCTTCAGCTATCGATCAATCTGCTGATTATTTTCTTGATTAATTGATTATTTAGTCTATAAAACACCAAAATATGTCCGTCACAATTCAGAGTCGGAGGTGACGTCTTCAGGTGTCTTGTTTTGTTCGACCAACAGTCCAGAACTCAGAGACTCACTTTACTGAGACAGAAACACAGTTTTTATTTTATTAACTGTTACATCGTTGGGAAAAAGTGTTATTTAACAGGTTTAGGGCTGCAGCTAAGTATAATAATTAGTTTCCCGATTAATCGATGAGTTTATAAAATGTGAAAAATGCTCGTCACAGTTTCTGAGTCCAAAGACTCTTTGTTTACTGTCAGAAAGGACAACGAAATGCAGCAAATCCTCACATTTAACAAGCTGGAAGCAGCAGATGTTTGACATTTTGATCAAAATAGTTGGCAATTTTCTTTCGATCGACTAATTGATTAATCGACTAATCATTGCAGCTCTAGATTATTTTTATTGTCGATTATTTTCCCCTCTGACTGCGAGGTGACGTCTCGCAGAGATTCAGTTCACTGAGAACAAACTAATCTTCACTCTTCAGAAGCTGGAGGTCAGCGAGCGTCTTACTTAAAAAATGATTGATCAGTTATCAAAAACAGTTGCTGATTGACTCGTCAGTTAATCGACTAGGCTTCAGCTCTGAACACGTTATTCTTTGAGTTCAGTGTGTTTTGTAGATCAATAAATAAAATAAAAATCAGCAGTGAAGCAGTTTCTTCAGCAGAATATAAATTATACATTTGGCTGCCTGTAAACAGGTTAATAAGAGTCAGCAGGTGCAGCCGTGTTCAGCTCAGGTCGGTCACATGACTCAGGTGTTGATAAAATGCAGGTGAGAGCTGGGAGTGTCAGCTGAGGGAGCGGCTGCAGGTTATAGGTGTTCTGTCACTTTATGGTTTGGTTCACCTGTGTGGATCGTCGAGTGATAACGGAGAGGTGGAGTCACGGAGCAGACTCCTGCAGGTGAAAGGTTGATGTAGGTGTGAGGTCACTCAGGTGTTTGATGTTCGTTGGTTCTTTTCACAGATTCATCAGCTGATTTAGATTATTGATTTCTCCTCACAGTGTGAGGTGCTGCAGCTGTGACCTGCATTCTCCAGGTGTGTTTGCACACGTGTGTGCGCTCTGTTTTCATGAAGCAATTAGTCGATTAATTGATCAGGTGATTGACAGAAAATGAATCAACACTTTTGAAAGTTGATCAGTTGTTCACATGAAAACCTGACACACTGGAGAAACAGTTTGTTTGAATATCTTTGGACAAAACGAGACACCTGGAGACGTCACGTTGGACTAAACAACCGATTAGTTAAAAGAAGCGACAGATGAATTGATAACAGAGCAGCTGTTTGGTTCCTGTTAATCAAACCTCTGCCCTGCTGACGGAGAGCTGTGATTGGTCCGAGCGTGCAGAGTTGGCGTTTGTGGCCGTCAGACCAGTTTTCACTATCAGCAGGAATGAAAGTATTCCAGGACGTGTGCAGGTCCTGGAAAATTCTTGAAATGTTTGAAATGACATCATTACAAAGTGTCAGACGTTCTTGAACACAGTTTGTTTTTGTGATTTAAGTTTAAATCTCAGATCTTAAACACTGAGATTTATTTAAGACATGAAGTCAGTGTCCCGACGCTTTGAGCTTCTGGCCCTTCAAATAGAGCAGGGCTGCAGTTAACGATTACTTTATCAATCAGTGAATCTGACGATTATTTCCCAATTAATCGAGTCACCGGTTAGTCTAAAAACCGTCTGAAAATAGTTAAGTGTTCCTCAGGTTAGATAAACTGCACCCAAAGAATGTTTGCAGTGTTCAACTTTAAAAAATGAGCAATTAATCAATTATGGGATAGTTGCTGATTAATTACCTGTTGATCAGCTTATTGATTATCGATGACTAATCGTTGCAGCTCTAAAATAAAGAAACTTTTCTACCGAAAGTTGTCACTGTTTCACAAGAAAAAAGCACAAATTAGAGAAAAGTTATATGTAATTATGGTGTAACCCCTGAGACTGAACCAGGGAGCAACATGTCGTGTAGTAATGCAGACTTCTGATTGGTTAATTTTCTGATCACTAACTTATTCACATTTACATCCAATAATGAACCAGCTATCCTGAAAGAAGCTCGCTGCATGTTTCCTGTTTCCCTCTGCATCTGTGTTACTGTCTCAGGGTGAACGTCAAACCAAAGTCCATTCACAAATCTAGCAATTAAATGTGACCTTTATTAGCGGAGCTACACGCCCAGTGAAAGTGCTTCCAGTTGTTGTTCAGAGACTCTTCAGGGACAAACAGACTCTGTTTCTCAGATGAAGACCAGGAGTTTACCGGCTGAAAGTACCAGCAGAGTTTCTCAGCTGTAGATAATTAACTGAGTTAAGTCTCTGTTAGCCAAAGATGATTTATTAGAGGAAGAAGCATCACTCTGGGTCGTTGTGAGTAATTCTCCAGTCAAACAAGCTATCATTTACCTTTTTATGTGAATATATCCAACAAGAAGTGACCACATTACTCATCAGGGTTAATTAATCAACTGCCGATAACTGATCAATCATTCTGTTTCTGTTCTGAGCACCAGTGTGATTTATTGACACTTTTCTGTTTCTGACAAATCAGGTTTTATCTGTCTCTAAAAACTACAGTACCCATGAGCCTCAGCTGCTGTTGCTATGGAGACGAAGCGAATCAGAGCGGGAGTGAATTCAAAACATACTGTCGATGAGTTCGAGAAAAAAACACGGTTACGTGGTTACTGATCCATAATTCAGAAGTGATGGAGGAAGTATTCAGATCCTTTACTGAAGTACAAATGCTCCCAGTGCACCTGAATCATGGTTCAGGTCATGTGACGTGCATTTCCAGGTGTGTAGTGTGGACGGAGATCGTTCTGGTGTTAAAATGAAAACGTGTTGGAGTAACCGTCTTCTTCTGTGAGACCTCCAGGGTTCATACAAAGTCTTGGAAGTTTGGGAAAAGCTCAGTTTTAAACGTCATGTTTTTAAGGTCAGGAATATGCTTGATTTCAAATATACTTGACTTTCAACATAATCTGAAGTTTCATCGTCTACAGTCACTCATGGAAACCAAACATCTTTTCATATTTGAAATTAAATGTTCCATCGTTATATTTGTTTGTCGTCTCCTGAAATTTATAATAACTATTATGAGACGATAAAGGCTTTGAGAGTCTGAAAATTCTTGGTTTAGGTACCTTGAAAGTGCTTGAAAAGTGCTTGAATTTTACTCTTAAAAAGCTGTACAAACCTGTTCCAACTGGCTGCTTTCTGCTGTATTTCTTGTGAATATGACGATGATGACGTGTCGACTTCCTGTGTGTTTCCTCCTGATCAATAAGCGTCAGTACGAACACATGAGGACACACTCAGAGTTTTAGTTGTGACTCAGGCTTCATTCAGAGGAAATCCAAATACCAGTCTGATGATGAGGGTGATGATGCCTTCTATGACACCGTGGCGTCCAGGAAAGTGAAGCTGTGTGAGTAGCTGTGGTGGTTCATCAGAGAGCAGAAAGTGCAGATTTATTTCCACTGTTTGTTTTCCAGTACAAGAAGCCCAGATATGAATATTTAATATCCATATGAATATCAGGATTATTTAAAACCTTTCCCCCAGCCCTGAAGTTTGTTCTGGTTTGTTCTGTGCACACACTCTGGATCTAATATCTGATGTTATTGATCATTTATTGGTCAGACATGAAAATCGACTGATGAATGATCGTTTCTTGGTTTAGAAAACAGTTTCAGGGTGAAACGGTTGCAGAGCAGATTGTTAATAACAGCAGCTGAATCATTCATTCAATCATTAAATTCAAAGTATTAAATCATGTTTCCTGCTGTTCATCACACATTTTCCCAGACGTCAAACAGGAAATGTGTTAATGTGGTTATATTGATACTGTCTGACCTCTGTCTGTCTCTGGGTCAGAGCTCTGTGTGTGTGTGTGTGTGTGTGTGTGTGTGTGCGTGTGTGTGGTCACCAGCATATCCAGACTAAGCATCAACTTCCTCTCTGTGTTTTCATTGTGGTTGTAGGAGCTGCTATTGACCAATCAGAATCCAGAATATTGGTTATTAAAAGAGTTGTTCGTCTCATTTGTTGTCCTTTTAAAGTGAAGGTAGCTGTGAGTCCTGCAGCGTGGAGACGGTCTGACCCCGTTTATATGCAGTCAGCTCATCAATAAGTCAAAGAGATCCAAGTGTGTGTCATGCTGCTGATTGATGGTTTGGTCCTGCACTGTCTGTTGGTGTGCCAATAACCCGATCACCACCGTCTGATCACAGTGTGTGTGTGTGTGTGTTAGCATGTGATGCAATGTGTGTGTTACATTTAGTCTGATCAATATGGTCGATCAGCTAGTCAGCGTCCCAGATAAAGTAGCCAGTGGCCTGTAAATGAGCTGACGTCATCTTTGACATTTTATGGACTGAAAAATATTTACAATCAAAGTGTTTTCAGATCAATAGTCACATGATCACTGATTTTATTTATTGTGAAAGTAGTGAACTCGGAGCTGATCGTCCTGCAGGGCATTGTGGGTATTGTATTCTATTGTATTTCTTGCATTTTTTCAATGTAGTTTGGTAGAAATCAAATCGATTAATAAGAGATTGATGGTTTATTTCTTCTTCACATATACAGAACTTCTGTAGAGGGCAAAAAGGCAGATGGGAAATGTAGTTTGTATCAACTTGACTGGAGATCATTAATCTGTCTGTCTCTCCAGGAGTCTGTCTGTCTGATTGGACCGCAGTGAGCCAGCTCCTCCCACCATGAACCCTCTGAACCAGATGAAGGCTGGACTGGCCAACAACCCACACAGGTACACACACACACACACAAACCATCAACATGTTGGTGCGATTCTCAGTCCTGTCTCGCTTCCTGTCTGTGGCTCTCAGCTCTGAGCCCATTGGTTCCTCCTGAAGATGTCAATCTGTAAAACACGTCAGTTTTAGTCTGACAACCGACACACACACACACACACTGATTCCCCCTCTGTCCTCTGTGTGTGTGTGTGTGCGTGTGCGCAGTGAGGGTTCGTACCCCTACGACCCCTCCAGCTGGCAGCAGCCCACCAATCAGCCCACAGGATCCCTCTCCGTGGTAACCACCGTCTGGGGAGTGACCAATCCCTCGGCCAGCCAGGTATGACATCACCAAGCAGGAAGCAAAAGAAGAAGTGGAATTATTGATTATTAATGATTTGCACAGATGGAGATAATTAAAAACAGAAAGTATTTGTCAGGAGTCTTCGCTACTGTTAATTATCTGTTACTCGTGGATGATCGAAGGCTTTCTGGATATTAGATCCGTGTTTGATCTCTTTATTATGAAGTTCTGTGTAACAAAGAGTGTGTGTTTCTGTGTCTGTCAGGGTCTGGGTGGAGGGGTGATGGGGCCCGGGGCCAACCCAGGTGGAGGGCCCATGATGCAGGGCCCCGGGGGTCCGGGCATGGCCGGAGGGCCCGGAGGCTACATGGGCCAGCAGGGCTACGGAGAGCCCAGCAAAGGCTACCTGAACCAGGGCATGTACGGCCGCACGACCGGGGGCTACGCTGGAGGACCGGGGGGATACACGGGGAGGTGGGTGATGGTGTTCTGGACTTTATTTATTCTTTATTTATACTTTCATCCCATTTTGACTAAACAGCATCAAAAATAAAAACAAGTTTGTAAAACTTAATTTTATGGAATCCTGGTTTCCTAAAAATGTAAGTTTCAGTTGATCATATATGAAGAATAAAGTTGTCAATAATAAATAAGATTAATTTGAAATGGAGTTCTGGTAGAAGTCATCAAAACTTTAGCACTTCTATTGGTATATTGGTATTGGTACTGTCTCCGAACATCCTCCATATTTTCCTTATCGTTGGTACCAGATCATGTCGTTCTTTGCAGGAAGTGTTCTCTGAATTTTTTAAAGAAATAAAATGTCATCAGTTAATCTGACAGGGCAGAAACATCAGAGCAGTGTGGATGAACAAAGATGCAGAATTCTTCTGTATTTAGACAAAAACTTATCTCAGGATACTTTTAATAAATGATAGATAAGAAGTAGTGATGATGTAATGATGATGTCATCAGCTAATCTGTAACCATATAGATTATCATAGGTGCTGCAGGTCGTTGTGTATTATATGTTTCATGTCTTATTATTGTCTCCAGTTACCCGTCGAACCCCGGAGGCTCCAGAGGTTCGGACTTCACTCAAGCTGCTGCTGCCGCCGCCGTCGCTGCTGCTGCCGCCACGGCAACTGCCACGGCCACGGCAACCGTCGCCGCCATCCAGGAGAAACAGAACCAGGAAATGAACTACGGACAGGTGAGGAGAAGAGAGGGGTCACCTCCTGTGAGGTCACAGATACTCCTGCTGGTGAGTCGGCGCTCCCTCTGCTGGAGACTTCAGGCGTCCTCATGGGGTCATTTTAATTCCTGCAGGTTGATTATTTATTCATGTTCCTGCCGGTGAGCTGCCACCTGAGCTGAAGGTCATGCTGAAGTGTCTCCGGTTGCTCCAAGAACACCGACTGTAATGATTCAACTAGAAATACAAGTTGAATGAGTCTGAAAAGCTGAATTCACGTCCTGTGATGTGACTTCCTGCTCACGCCGACGTCAGTCAGGACGGTGGAGCAGTTTGCTGTTTTACTGAAGACGTAAATCTTTAAAAACACAAATCTATAGTTTGATGTTTCAAACAGCTGCTCGCTGTAGTTTTTATCAAACTAACAGGAGGAAGTAGTGACTTTGTTGGGGACTATTTTCAGCGGCGGATGAATCCACATGTGGGTCTCTAGTGAGTATTTGGGGCAGCAGGACGGTGTGTGAACAAACTCCTGTGTGTGTGTGTGTGTTGATGGTGAGGAAACACTCACTGATGTGTTTAATAGTTTTTATTGATCAGGCTGTGATACACACACTGCTGCTCTGATTTGAACAGGAAGTTAAATATTGATTATCAGCAGACTGATCAGGACCTCCGAAACTGGACTCATCAGTTAGACACATGGTGACCAAGTTAACATGTTGTTCATTGTGTGTGTGTGTGTGTGTGTCAGATGGGAGGTCCAGCCTATAACAACCAGTTCATGGCCCACTCCGGCCCTCGTGGGCCCCCTGGCATGGCTCCTGGAGGTATGGGCCCCGGGCCAGGACCTACCAGGGGCCCTCCCTCAATGGGCCCCATGTATGGACCTGGAGGCGGCCCCCAAAGGGTCCCTCAACACCCAAACTACGGTCCTGGACCCCAGCAGGGCCACCTGAGGCCCCCACAGGGCCTCAAACGGCCCTACAGCTCTGAGGTGAGTCAGACAGGCTCCACTAATCTGATTTAAATCCAGATTAAACCTGATTCAATCTGATTAGATTTAATTGGTTTACAATAGATTTGAATCAGACTTTATTACATCAGAGTCGTTTGTTTTAGATCATGTTGTCTCTCTGATAGGTGATCATCACAACTGATCAAATATATTGAACATAGACACAATACAAATATCGTGTAATAAAGTTTAATTAGTTGAACATCATGATGTGAATTCTTGTACCAAATGAAACTGACATTGTTTCCTTGTTGTTCCTCTCCTTCATCCTTCGTCCTCAGTCTTTCCCGGGAATGTCTCA
>SEMN01001473.1:15000-35000 GCA_005408345.1 Macquaria australasica
TATTGATGAACCCGTCTGTGTCTCAGTAAAGAGGAACTTCAGCAGTGGGTCCATCCCCGGGACTCCCGGGTTAAACGGAGAGGACGGCGTGGAGCAGACTGCCATCAGAGTCTCGTTAAAATGTCCGATCACTTTCCGCCGCATCCAGCTGCCCGCCAGAGGTCACGACTGCAGACACATACAGGTCAGAGCCTCAGCCAATCAGAGCCCTCCACACTCTGTGATGTCACAGTAGCACCGGGAGGGTCTAAAATCAAGATGCTTCAATCACATAAATATTTTACTAACTGTCTGTCTGTCTGCAGTGTTTTGATCTGGAGTCGTACCTGCAGCTCAACTGTGAGAGAGGAACATGGAGATGCCCTGTGTGCAAGTATGTCTCTCTCTCTCTCACTTTCTCACTCACTCACTCTCTCTCTCTCTCTCTCACACACACACACACACACACACACACACTATATATATATATATACACATATACACATTTCTTATCTTGTCTCTAACTTGTGTGTGTGTGTGCGTGCAGTAAGACAGCTCTGTTGGAGGGTCTGGAGGTGGATCAGTACATGCTGGGGATCCTCATCTACGTTCAGAAGTAAGAGCGGTTTTATTTTCACGTTGCTCCACATGCTGCTGTCTGTGTTCAGGGTCATGTGACTCTCTCCTTGCACCTCTGTTGACTGTGTTGATCCTTTCAGAGCCTCGAGCGTCACACAGAACATACTGAACTGGATTTTACCTGTTTTATGCAGTGAAGCTTGAAAACACATTCAGCTTTACTTGAGTGTTTCCATTTGATGCTACTTTATACTTCTACTGCACAACATCTCAGAGGGAAATATATACTTTTTACTCCCCCCCCCAGTTCGGAGTATGAGGAGATCACCATCGACCCGGTGTGCAGCTGGAAGCCGGTCCCTGTGAAGCCAGACCTCCATGTGAAGGAGGAGTCTGACGGCCCGGTGTTGAAGCGCTGCCGGACGCTCAGCCCGAGTCACATGGTCCTGCCCAGTGTCATGGAGATGATTGCATCACTAGGCCCTGCCCCCTCCGCTGCCTCCTCCTCCCCGATGCCCTACCCCCCCCTCCCTGCAGGGGGCGGCAGTAACAGCAGCCACACGCCAGACTACCCTGGACCAGGTACCTAATGGAACCAGTTCAGCAGGAAGTGAAGAGTAGACGTGGAGTTAACCAGATGTATTGATCTGTGTGTGTGTGTGTGTGTCCTCAGCTCCGTCCTATCCCAGTCAGTCCGGGGGTTTCTCAGACTTCACTGGTCCTGGGACTCCGGGGGTCGGGGGGGACTTCTCCTCCCCCGGTCCTCCCCCTCTCTCCTACCAGTCTGAGCTCTCCAGTGCCCTCCTCACCCCCGACAAACCTCCCCCACACCCACTGGCTGGACAGGTACAGTAACACACCATCTTCATCCTCATCCTCCTCATCATGTTTTATATGTTAAGAACAGAAGAGTCATGGACCTCCTCTCCTCCTTTCTGTCCTTTCTTCTCTCCTTCCTCTCCTCTCTCCTCTCAGATGTCAGTCTCGGGCCGTCTGGACTCCACTTCCCATGGTGCTCCTCTCTCCCAGCAGCAGTCGCAGGGTCTCCACGGCAACTCCCAACTGGGGGGCGGCAACCAGATGATGCAGCGTAGCAACCAGAATCCCCGTCTCCAAGGCGACAGCTCCTTCGGTCTTGGGGGGTCGGCGGAGGTTCCAGAAGCATCTCTGGACGTGAGTAGAAAAGGTGTTTGAGTGGAACAGACGAGGAGCTCTCACACATCATTATCTCCTCAGTGTGTTCCTGCTCATGAACACGTGTCCAGTTCAAAGTCCGTGGGACTCGACAGAAACGGCACCGCAGGTTTAGTGATCCCAGCTGAAACTGGTCTCTCCTCTCTGTCTCTGCAGTTGCTTCCAGAGTTGACCAACCCGGATGAGCTGCTGTCGTACCTCGGACCTCCAGACCTCCCGAACAACAACAACGACGACCTGCTGTCCCTGTTCGAGAACAACTGAACACACACACACACACACCGAGACTTTGCTGTAAGATATGAACTCTTTCTGTCCTCACCCGCCAACATGACAGGCGGTCCAACATGGCCGTCGTCTGCACAGGACGGGCAGACGATAAGAAGGAAACAAAAAACAACTTTTAAATCTGAAAACTCTTCGATGTGTGACGATGAACTTGATGGAAACTTTATTTTATTGTTTTTTTTTAATTCTCTCAAACTGTATTTTGATGCTTCATCCTTCATTCCCCGTCGGAGCCGACAGCTCACTGCTCCCAGGCGGCCATTACAAACTATTTAAAGTGACGACCACACTGCTGCCTCTGACTACACATCACACACACACACACACCCTGTCATTGCTGAGCGTTTTACAAATCATCCCTCAGTCTTGACATTGATTTTCTTCCAGACAGCCGCTGGGTTCAGTTCATTTCTATGAAAATGCAGAGAGACTCCGTCGGCGTGGAGGTTCAGCAGTGAAGGAACTGATGTGCAGTTGCAGAGCGGCGTGGTCCTGTGAAGGCAGAATATTTCTGGTCCAAATGAGTTTTTAAATGTGATGCTATAAAAAGTAGAAGATGAGCTTTAAAGGAGCGGTCTGTAGACAAGTGGAGACCCTGAAGGCAGCATGAACAGAGGGGAACTGTTGAGTCCTGGACAGATCAGAAGGTGATCACATGAACATTTACACTCAGCCGCAGCGTCTCAGCGAAGCTTAGAGCCTTCCTGTCACTTTAAACACCTGATCCTGGTTTCTGAACAGTCTAAGGACTCACCTGCAGGCAGACCATCAGGAACCTGGATACTGAGATGAAGAACCAGCTTTCACATGTTTCATGTAAACATCAGATCCTGAATATGATCAAAACCAGGATCCTAGTGTGCATGTAAACGCTCTCATAGTACAGATTCGGCGTGATCTGGATCTGTTTGTGCAGTTTGATCAGGGGTCACAGATGATTCATTTCCTGATCAACGATCTGACTGTCAGACCGGATTTCTGGCTGCTTTGAATAGTTTGAGCTGATCCACTGTCAGATTTCCAACATGGCTGCTGTCAAAAGACCTGTTCTAAACTGCCGTGAGCTGGTTTCAATATTACTGTTCCACTGACAGAATGACATCTTACTGAGGCAAGTTTATTTACAAGTGATACAAGTTCAAACTTCCAACAACAAGACAAGTCAAAAAGTGCTTTATGTGAGAGAACGGCAGCACGAGAAGAAACAAAAGGACCAATAAAAAGGATTAAAACAAAGTAAAATAGAAACAAACGCACTGCTCGCTGGGTTTTACCTCTCAGGACATGTGGCTGAGTGTAAATGAGAGTGTGTTGAATCACACTCTTGATGTAAACAGGCCAGAACTACTTGATTCACGTTTTTGTAACGGCGTCACTTCAGTCTGAACTCCGGAGCTTTTTGCCCGCAGTGTCGTCGGCGTCTTCGCTCCTGCAGTCGAGCCTTTCAGTGGGGTTTCAACTCACTCCCACCCCCTCGAGGACAGTGATTGACTTTAGAGCAACTTTTTAAGGCAACAAAGAAAGAAGAAAAAGATGTGACTAAAGAAATCAGTTGAGTTTCTCTGAAAGTTGCCGTTTTTGCCTCAAACTGTTGCCCTGAGATCACAGCGGCAGAGATACATCAACCGTTTGTATATGTAATAATTACAGAGTCCGTCTTCATCCTCCTCCTCATTATTCTGTATGTTGTAAAGTGACTAGACAGACAGTTGTGGTGTCTCCATGTCCCAGTGAGTCCGCTGGCTTCTGGAAAAAATAAAACTGTACATGATCACACTGTATGATTCAGTAATGATGCTAATAACAATAATAATGATAATAACCTTTGTAATTTAATAAACACACACTGGAAAGACAGAGGAGAACGTGGTGCTTTTAGTTTGAAACACAGTTAATCATGTCTAAGATGTATGAAGTGTACAAACCGCAGAGCGGTCAGACAGGAAGTGTGCAGGATGAAACAGGAAACTATTTTGATAACTAATTAGTTTAAAAAAGTGAGTTTGCTTCTTTATTGTGAGGATTTGCTGCTTTTCTCCATCTCATGGGACAGTAAACTGAGAATCTTTGGGTTTGGACAAAACAAGCATTAAGACTTCAGTATTTTGACATTTTATAGACCAAAGGAATAAAAACTACAGTGTTATACACAGTGAAGCATAACATTAAGTTTTTATAACGGGTACAATGAGCACATGCAGATGAGACTAAAATCACATAAAACACAAAACTAAAGAGGTAAAAAAAATCTAAATTATCAATAAACTAGAAGAACAGAACAGAGACTGAGTTAATACTCCAACTCTACTGTCTACTGGATGTACCAGTGTACTGAGGCAGTACAAGGACATAATACTGTGTACTGAGGCAGTACAAGGAGATAATACTGAGGCAGTACAAGGAGATAATACTGAGGCAGTACAAGGAGATAATACTGAGGCAGTACAAGGACATAATACTGAGGCAGTACAAGGAGATAATACTGTGTACTGAGGCAGTACAAGGACATAATACTGTGTACTGAGGCAGTACAAGGACATAATACTGAGGCAGTACAAGGAGATAATACTGTGTACTGAGGCAGTACAAGGACATAATACTGTGTACTGAGGCAGTACAAGGAGATAATACTGAGGCAGTACAAGGACATAATACTGAGGCAGTACAAGGAGATAATACTGTGTACTGAGGCAGTACAAGGACATAATACTGTGTACTGAGGCAGTACAAGGAGATAATACTGTGTACTGAGGCAGTACAAGGAGATAATACTGAGGCAGTACAAGGACATAATACTGAGGCAGTACAAGGAGATAATACTGTGTACTGAGGCAGTACAAGGAGATAATACTGAGGCAGTACAAGGACATAATACTGAGGCAGTACAAGGACATACTGTGTGCTGATACACTGAGGCAGTACATAATACTGTGTACTGAGGCAGGCAAAGGGAGATATACTATTACTGAGGGCAGTACAAAGGAGATAATACTGAGACAGGCCTAAAGGAGATATACTGTGTACTGAGGCAATTACAGGACATAATACTGAGGCAGTACAAGGAGATAATACTGTGTACTGAGGCAGTACAAGGAGATAATACTGTGTACTGAGGCAGTACAAGGAGATAATACTGTGTACTGAGGCAGTACAAGGAGATAATACTGAGGCAGTACAAGGACATAATACTGTGTACTGAGGCAGTACAAGGACATAATACTGAGGCAGTACAAGGACATAATACTGTGTACTGAGGCAAGGGGCAGGATTAAAGATGGCCTACGGACAGCGGCCTCTTCATCACGTCTACCTGTAAAATCTAACCGGTTTCATGTTGTACTGGGCTGTATTATATTTAAATGTGTTGCTAATATTCTTCTTTACTCGTGTTTCCTCTGACGTCTCATCTGGCGCCACCATCAGGTCAACATGTTAACGTGTCCAACACAAACACCTGCAGAACTACAGACGCTCCCAGCAGCCTCAGCTGCTCCCCGTTCACTGCTAACTAGCTGATGCTAGCATGACTGAGCGACTAACTTACATTTGGAGAGGAGGCGGTTTGGTCTTCGTCTCGGATGCATCTGGATCTTCAGCTCCAGTCCTCGGGCTGGGATCCACTGCACCAGAGTTCATTGAGAAAACACCCTTTTTATGATCTGGGTGACCTGAGCCTTTATAGACAGCCTGGACCTGTTTGCTCTGGAAACTCTTCTTCCACCTTATGGTCTGTTGGTTATCCTATATTTTAACTTTGCACTCGTCTTAGATTCTTTATCTTTTGTAGAAACTGTTGGAGAACAAAATGTGTGTAAATGAAGGATAAAGAAGTGAAGCTGTCTGGTTGAACAGGTTATTATATTCAGCCATCACTTCTTACTACTTATTTAAAAGAGAAGTTCAGAACCTTTCAGCTCTGCCGGTGAAGCGACTTTAAAGTCAGACTTTAATGAGGTTTGAACGCCGAACAGGGCCTTCCGGGTTACCGCTCTTCCTTCTTTGTGCCGCCGCGGGGCCGCGCACCAACGCTTTCCCCTGGCCGCGGGGCCGCGCACCAACGCTTTCCCCAGGCCGCGGGGCCGCGCACCAACGCTTTCCCCTGGCCGCGGGGCCGCGCACCAACGCTTTCCCCTGGCCGCGGGGCCGCGCACCAACGCTTTCCCCAGGCCGCGGGGCCGCGCACCAACGCTTTCCCCAGGCCGCGGGGCCGCGCGCTCACTGCGGGACTCGACGTTCACCCACCGCGTGCGCTGCACGCATTGGACGCCCGAGCTGTCAGTTGATCCGTGGCGCGCGCTGCTCCGGTACTCGTGAATTCAAGTTTTTGCTACCGGCACAACTAAACTGGGCGGTGTTGTCTGTCTCGCGCCGTTTGACAAAATCTGAAACCATCCAATCTCCGCCCAAGCGGTGCACTCTGATGTTCAAATCAAACACACCGCGAAATGCGCCTGTCCATTTAGAGGCCAGTAAAAAGGGCGGTGCAGCTCTTCTGGCTGCTGATTCGCTGAAACAGGTGCCAGTTGAGCGCTGCAGCGGTCCTGGTTGGCTCGCTGTGATTCCTCACCGCCCACCGGCGTGTTATATAAAACTAATCCACGGTTCGCCATCTTTTTCGGTTCCTTGTGACCACCCGTGTTCCCTCGCCGGAAAACCGTTCAGTCCACCCTCTCCAGTTCAGCCTGCTGAAATGGCCAAGCCAAGAGTCTTCTTCGATGTCACCTCTAACGGTGCAACCCTGGGCCGGATTGTGATGGAGGTAAAGCGGCCTCTGTGTGTTCTCGGTGCCGGGCTCCAGCTAACCGCCCGGCACCGACTCAAACCCGCCCTCAGCTGTAACCGAGCTGTCACGGACACGGTTGTCTTGAAGGGGCCGTGTGCACGTGTGTGTGGCTTCCAGCCAACACTAACGGGACCGGATACCGGAGCTTCACGCCGTTAACGTTAGAGCAGGTGAATCTGCGGAGGTCGCTCTGCACACCTGCCTGTAGCTACTGTAACTGGCTGTAAAACGATGGAACTCGTAAACCTACATTTCGGTTTTAACGCCTTTCAGGTAACGTTAGAGGAAAACGTGAAACGAACTAGCGCTGGTTTCGTCACGCGGGGCCTCTGCGGGGCCTCTGCTGGGCCCCGCTGGGCCCCGCAGAGGCCCAGCGGGCCCCGCAGCGGGCCGCGAGGAGGCGCGCTGGCTAACGGGCTAAGCTAATGCTAACGGAACATTCGGTCAGCGAGCTCGCGCTCTTTGTTGCACCGTTTCGCGGCCTTCACGCAAGCCCGGGAAACCTCCGCCCGCGGGCCTCTTTATTTCGGTGTAAAATGTGGCGGTTGAAGGATTTCGGCAACAGCTCGATGTAAAAAATACAAAATGTGCCGCGTTTAGTGCGGTGGGGGGGGGGGGGATCTGCGTGATTTAAAAAACCAAAAAAAAACTGCGGATGTCGGGAGAAGCAGCGGCGATGTCGTTGCTTTGCGGCCGCTATTTACAGCCGCTAGCATGCCAGCCAACACGTCCAGCCATTTTGTGCACAGCGGTAGCTATGCCCCGTTTTGGGCGTTTCCGATTTATGGCACGAGTTCTGAGCTGAATCTGAACCCAGAGACCTCCATCTTAAACGGCTCCAAACCTCTGAGCCACCGGGAGACGCCATACTCTTTCACTTTGGGCCACGCTAGTGTGCGTTGTATTTTTGGCATTGTATTTTGTGTAACTCTGCTGAGATGGTGCTTAAAGTTTTGTCATTTTAAGATGGTACATGTCCAACATTGCAGGATGATATATTAAGGGAAGCTCCATTTATCTCCTTACAGTTGGACTAGAAGCAACTGGAGTTATGTGCTGAGTTATACAGCCGCTTGCTACACAGAGCAAAGTGCACAGTCTCTGGTAAACCTGTGGGTTTGGCTCCGGGCCTGGGTGGCAACAAGCCAAATGTTAATTCACTGGCTGGTCACTGATTTCACAACTTTTACCCTCCTTAAAATCATTTTATTTTTTTCAGTCTTGGAAACTAACAATTGATCTCACACCCTGTTTGCTCAGTTGACTGACTTCTGGTGTGTTCATTTGTTTTTGCAGCTCGATGCCGACGTGGTCCCCAAGACTGCTGAGAACTTCCGGGCCCTCTGCACCGGCGAGAAGGGCTTTGGCTACAAGGGCTCCATCTTCCACCGCATCATCCCTGGCTTCATGTGCCAGGTGATACAGCCGTGAAGCCAAATCCCGCCTGCGTTAGGTTCATGTCTTTGAGTAGGGCCGGGGCTATGTGATGTGCATTCGTTTCATTTGGATGTTTTGGGGCGTTTAAAATCCCACTGCAGAAGCTTGAACCAGCTAGTTTAGGATCATCAGTTAATAAATGACTTCAACAATTGCTAGAATTTTTTTTTAGCACTTTCTTTCAAGCTTTAACTAACAATTTATTTGATTAATCTGTGGATTGTTTGGTCTACAAAATGTGAAAATGGTGAAAAGTGCTTGTTAGTGTTTCCTGTAGCCAAGGGTCTTCAGATGTCTGTTTACAACATTATACAACAGAAAAGCAGCAGATACTCACACTGGAGAAGCTGGAACAAGAGGACATTTGGTTGTTTGCTGGACTCCAGTATTTGTGTGTTAATCTGTTGGTGCGACCTGCAGGGCGGTGACTTCACCAACAACAACGGAACTGGTGGAAAGTCCATCTATGGCAACAAGTTTGCCGACGAGAACTTCACTCTGAAGCACACCAGCGCTGGCATCCTGTCCATGGCCAACGCCGGACCAAACACCAACGGATCCCAGTTCTTCATCTGCACGGCCAAAACAACGTGGTAAGAGCATGCAGCCCGAGTGATGCTAGCAATTTACAATAAGTGGCTAAAGCCTGCAGGAAAAGCTGCTAGATTAACTTGCATAAACGCATAACTCCTGTATTTACATACAGGATTAAAAGAGGGAGAAGGATGTTCACTCGTACATTTATCTGCTGATACTGATTCAGTACTTTCCTACATAATACAGAGACAGTATGATGATGGACGGTAACTTTAAAGAGATTACAACAGAACCAGACTTGCTGCAGGAAATATCCATAACACTCCACAGAAGTGCATTGTATTCATTTTTTTTGTCAATTCTGAGCTGACAGATGTTGCACTGTTTTGTGACCTTCATTTTGATAGCTGTTGACCACATACATACACATAATATTTAGATGGTGACAGGTTGGTAGCTTGGATGCCTTTCAGATGTGACTTTGTTTCTCTGCTCGTGAACAAACAGCGAGCCGGTCAGATACTTTGAGCCTGAACGAGACGATAAATGTTCTGTTCATTGTTTAAACTCTGACGTTCAGGACAAACTTCATCAGGGTGTCTGATTGGTTCGCCATGAGTAATAACCACCTGAACCCTCTCTCATAATTATCAGATGAACATCTCGAAGTGTTCTTGTAGTTTCGAGGTTTTATTTTGCAGTGTGACAGTCAGTCAGAGCTGTTCAGTGAAGACAGCCGTTCTGCAGCAGAGTTCACTCTCAGCATGTTTGTGTGTAGTGTCTCCATCCACAGCTTGTTTGTTGACAACCTGTCTCCCTGCAGGCTCGATGGGAAGCACGTGGTGTTCGGGAGGGTGGTGGAGGGGATGGACGTGGTGAAGGCGATGGAGTTCAACGGCAGCCAGAGCGGCAAAACCAAAACCAACGTCGCCATCGCTGACTGTGGGCAGCTCTGAGCTCCAGCACTTAACCCTTTCTGCTCGCCCTGTAGCCACGCCCCTGTAGGCTCCAACCCCGTCATTCAACATTCCTATTGATGGAGATTCAACTGATCCCCCTCCCCGTCCCCCCCTTTTTCTTTTTTCTTTTTTATTCTGTTCTTGTTGAAATCATGTTGCTGCATTTGTGACTTTGCCTTTGAAGGTTTCTTTTGCATTAACGTTTTTTTTCCACAAAGTCCCAACGTTTTTTTGTTAAGTCAAAAAAAAAAAAGAATAAGAAAATAAAACAAAAGTTGCCTTGACAATTGAAACACGTGTGCTTTGTGTTTGTTACACGGTTAATGATTCTCTCTGCAGTCTCAAAGCTGACGAGCTGTTCAGCAGTTTGGGACCAACATGGTGGAAACGCCTGAACTCATCACCAGAGAGCTTCATCTTCCTGGTGATTAACTGAACCAAAAACTGACATCTGCTGGGCAACACTGGGTACTGCACTTAATCCAAGACCATAATCAAGAGTTGGAATACAAATACTCTGCTTTCATTATTTATGTTGTTCCATATTTTCCAGAGTAATTTAAAACACTGGCAGGCTGACCAGAACATCCAGTATTGAAACCAGTGGACACAATGTGCTGTAACACTGGTCATGTGACACTTCTCACCACAATACTTCTGCTTGGAAATGTCAACACTTTATTTATTTTTTTATAGCATATCACTAATATTTAAAAGAAATCGAGGGAAAACTTTTAGCCTCTGATCCAGGTTCAGTGGTTCAGACGCGTCTGTTAGGAGGCTGACGTGCCTTCCAGAACCAGTATTTAAAGTTCAGTTTTCAATACAAAATGTGTCCAAATTATTTTTTGGGGGGAAATTCAGAAGTTGCCGTTGGCCAAATTAGTATCTGCTGTGCCGGACAAGATGAAGAAAGTCCAAAAGTTTTAGCATCAAAATATACTTAAAGGACCAAAACTAAAAGTACTTATTATGCAGAATAATATATTACTGATTTATTCATGTGTTCATCACTTTAATGTTGCAGCAGGTGGAGCTACTTTTAGTCACTTTATAAACTGCTGGGCAGCTTCATCTATAATAATACAGCATCATTTATTAGTTGATTATATTTTGTATTAATATAAATATCTAGTAACTTAAACTGTCAGATAAATGTAGTGCAGTAAAAAGTACAATATTTCCCTCTGAGATGTGGAGTAGAAAATGAAAATACTAAAGTACAAGTACCACAAAACTACTTGAGTAAAAGTTACTTTCCAGAACTGCCAGTATCTGTCGTATATGAAGTAATACTGTGGGTACTGGAAGTGTCCAGCAGAGGGAGCTCTTAGCTTCCCAGTGTTCTGCTCTACACGCATTTAAAGCAGCAAAGAGGACCCTCATGAATTAAACAGTTCAAATCTGGTTCAGCCTCTGATGGGTTCACTGAAAGACATGTTTTTAATATTTATTTCAAACTTAACATAAATTTATTAGAACGATAAAAAGTTCTTTAAACAAAACAGAAGCTGATATCCAGACGTCCGTCTATCTAATAACTCGAGGGTCTAAACTAGATCAACTGAATTTCCTGCTGGGGATCAATAAAGGTTTCTTTTCTCTTAAACATTAAAAAGAAACAAACATGAAATATATTCCAGTCAGATCAATATCAGTATTAGAAACAGTGGAGGAAAGTAACATTACTCAAGTACTGTACCTAGGTACAATTATAGGATACTTGTACTTCTACTGCGCTACATTTATCTGACAACTTTAGTTAACGAGAGATTTGTGTTAATACAAAATATAATCAACTAATAAATGATGATGTATTATAGATTACTTACAAAGTAATAAAAGTAGCTCCACCTGCTGCAACATGAAAGTGATGAACACATGAACAAATCAATAATTATAATCACTAGTATATATTATTCTGCATAAGTACTTTTACTTTTGGTACTTTAAGTATATTTTGATGCTAAAACTTTTGGACTTTTATTTCCACACTGCTGTTAGTTCTGATCATGTGACTTTGCAGCCATCTTGCTCAGGGTTTCTAATGCTGCTGCTCACGTGACTGCAGTTGGAGGAATGATTAGCCTAGCTTAGCATAAAGACTGGAAACAGGGGGAAACAGCTAGCCTGTCTCTGTCCAAAGTTCAGAAATCCGAATCTCACCGATGAACGTGTTGCATCCTGTTTGTTTAATCTGTACAGAAACAAACGTTAGAGGGTTACGAGCTGGAACTAGTTCTTGACAAATATTAGTGTATCCATCCGCCCAGAGCTGGGACTGTTAGCAGACAGTAGTGTACACGTACATCTTTGCACTCAGGACCGAGTCCTAACACCCTGAAGTGAGTTAGCACGTTAGCACGTTAGCTGCTCCTGTTCCCTCGTTCCCTACCTCAGTGGGTTTTTGGTTCCTGAAATAAGGTCTGTGGTTAACACAAGCGTTTTGTTCTGCGTCATAAACTCCGTCAGTAAATACTCCACTGGTGAGTTCTGAAGCTTCTCCGTGTCTTAAAAAAGTCGGTTGCTAACAAGAGTCTAAATGAGACTCCAGAGGCTGTCGGGGACGTTAAACGTCATCACGCCGAACACAGAAACTCATCTACTCACTCGTCCTCCTTTACAGCCTCGTTGGGTTTATACTGCAAACTGTTCTAACTCAAACTTTCCCAAAGGCTTTTGTAGAAGAGGTCAGTGCTGGAAGCTCAGTGGTGGAGACGCTGAAGTCATGTGACCGTGGTGGAGCTGGTTTATAGCCCAACGTTAGATTTTTACTGCTGGAGGTTGACTTTACGCTTCCAACATCATAAAGTGATGTTCATGTGTGAAGATTATCTTGCTGAACAAAACGTGTCAGAATCCAAAATCCAATGGAAGAATCCCATTGGCTGTTTATCGAGGGAACCAGGGTGACGCTAACTTCCCTGTATCCCTATTTGGGCACTCAAATAAAATGGCGGACTGTAAATAAAGTGCACTATGTAGTAAATAGGGAGTGTCTTTCCACTGTCTAAAATGTGTAAATCCTCTAAAATGTATTTGGAAGAAATTATTAGCTGATTTCTTCAGTGTTTTTCTCCCCGTTGCCTCCTGACATGTTTTAATCCTGTTTCAACCAGCTTCTTTAATATGACTTCAAACAGAACAAGATAACACTCTTTATTTTAATATACTCAAGTGACTTTTATTTACTAAAACCACAGTAATGGAGAAGATAGTTGAATTTTTACTGAAGGGCCCCACTGAGGGGCCCCGGACCTCAGTATGGAAACCACTGATGTGCTCTCCTGTGACTCCAGGTGGAGGACAAAGTTCATCTCAGGTGTGACGGCGACAGTCAGCGATGATCAGCTGAGCAGATGTTACTGTGACACAGTCCGGTCCCAGGTGGCCCTCCTGAAGTGACGTGAGACGACTCGGCGATATTATTCTACAAACTGAACCAATGTTTAAATTAAATGCTACAGAGTTTATAATGAATCAGTCAGCAGCTTCTCTCCGCCGTCCTCCTCTTCTTCCCAGAATGCCTTGTTTTCCTCTGGCCCTGTCTCTGGCGGGGCCGGCACACCCCCTGGCCCTTGGCTTTTCCTGACTCCGCCCGGCTGACGGCGGTGCAGGACAGCCCCACGTCGCAGTCGCAGCGTCCCAGCTTCCTCCTCAGTTTGCTGGAGCCTCGCAGCAAACAGGCCTCACCCTCCACCGGGATCCTCTGACACCGTTTACCGGTCAGATACCGGACACAGCACAGACCGGCTGCACAGTCACCGGACCGCACGCAGCTCGACATCTCTGGAGCTGGAAGACAGATACAGACATCACCGGGGGCCCTAAACGGGGCCCTTACTGTGCACTTACAGCAGTGCACTCTGGGACTCGCAGTTAACTTCCAATCACTCACCTTTCGTCCTGTTGAAGCCGTCGTTGTTGCTTTGCCTGTCTGTCTCTATGTCCACCTGTCTGTCCACCTGTCTGTCCCGGGAGGACCGTCTCTGAGCTCTGTTACTGCATCCTCCCCTCTGATAGATGGAGCATTAGAATCGTTGAGAGTGAAACATCTTGACCAGTGGAAATAGTAGTTTGACAAAATAATTCTGACTCGAGATCCTCCCACTGCATCTCACAGTCTTCATCCATGAGCAGAAAACGTGAGATAGTAAATGAGTAAATGTACTTAGTTACTTTCTACCACTGAATTTCTCAATCTGTAAACAACAAGCTAAGTAGCTAGTTGTCTCCAGGTGAACGAATAATGAATACCTGTCTGTGCGTCTGTCTGTCTGTCACTCACCTGGGGTACGTAGCAGTCAGCTGTGGAACATGGAGGTGTTTGTCCTCGATTGGAGTTGAACGTCGTTTCCATCCGGCGCCGTACAGGACGCTCCACCTGGTCGCCATGGGAACGATCCTGATGGACAGGTCAGGGTGATGTCACAGTTAGGACCTCAGATATTAAAGTACAACTACTACTAGTATCTATGTCAAAAATGTACATTTAATTGAACTATATAGGCTGCTTGTGCTACGTATACAGGACCTGGCTGGTATCAGTTCTATTAGAATTAATATTCATGTTTCAAATCAATGAATGAATCCATCAGTTTAACAGCATTCAGCCCCTGAAGTTACAGGTGGTTCTTGTCTGGTCAGTTAGTGAGGAGCAGCAGGCTAACAGCTGGCAGCAATATTGTTATTTATTATATTAAGTTATTTGTACTGATATTAGTACCTTCTGCCTCTATGACTGCTGTTAATACTACACATGTAGTATGTGAAGTATTAAATACAGAGATTTAATTCCAATTAATTGCTAACTGGAAAGTCTTTTAGTCTGCAGGTCAGCTGAACTATAATAATGTAATAATGTGAAGTTACAAGTCAGCCTACATGGACAAGACAGAGTCTTGTATTTTGGTTGAAATCAGTGGCACCCAAACTGGGGTTCGAGACCCTTCAGAGGTTCCAAAATACATTTGAGATAATTAAAGAGAAAAACCACGACAGCAACACAAAATTCTGTAAATGTTTCCTGCTTTTTTCCTTTTTCTTTGAAACACTGAGGACTGAAGACGCTGTTATGCTCGCAGCTCGTTCCACACTGAGGCCAGTGGGTCGTTTTAAGGAACCAAAAAGGTTTCAAACAACTGGATCAATGATTTCAACTAAACTCAAGTACAGTAACCGTCTCAGAACTTTGTCTTTATTTTGACTTTAATTGGTACCAAACTGCACTGTTCTTCACAGGAAATTTAACAGGAAATTAGCTTTTGCTTTTCTTTTTTATATCAGAAAACTGAATCTCAGACAAGACGTTTGACTTTTTTAGTCTAAACAATTTGAAAATAATCAGCAGATGAATTGATAACTTACTGTATATCTGCTGTATAATACTGGACTGTGTTAGATCAGACAACAGGCTGATCGATCTGGTCTCAGATCACCTGAAGGATCAAACACTAACAATGTCAACATGATTTAGAAAGGTCAACTAGCTTTGCACTGAGGAAACTCCATCTGCTGATGATGACCGCAACATGCAGTTGAAGCTCCAGAAAAAGCTGGTAAGTAAAACCTTTAGTCAAATCAAATCAAACGTTTAGACGTTTTAAAGTCACGAGTCACGAGCTGAATGATTTGTATTTTATGTCCTGAACATAAAGAGTGGAAACATGGAGCTCAGCTGCTCTCTCTGAACTCCAGCTGTGAAACCTTCAACACGCTTATTATTTTATTTTATGCTTTTTCATTTCATTCTGTTTTATCTGCTCTTGTGCAACAACGTAGTGACCCTGACAGGCCTGTATTTATTCATTAACATGAATATCGGAGAAGAAAAAAAGAAGACAACTCTGAGTCAAAGTATAAAGTACAACTTCTCCCTCTGAAATATACTGCAGTAGAAGTACAAGTACTGCAGTAAAGTATATTTTTCCTCTTACCGGCAGCTCGGAGCTCTGCGGCAGCGTCTCTTTGGAGGATCTGATGGTGTTGGAGTCCAGAGCCAGACCACAGACCAGAGACACACACAGGACACTACGCCACATCCACATCCTCTGATCGATCGATCAATCACTCCTCTGTCAACTATCAATACTGAATCCTCCTTTTATCTCCAGAAACCTCTTAATTTACTACTTTAATTCTCTCTTTCTCTTCAGCTTAAAAATAATTTCACTCTGAGATTTCTGAGCTTGTTTCTTAATTGTTTGGTCTAATTATTGATCTGGTTATCAGAAGAATTTATAAACCTTAAATTAGTTGTCTGTAATTCTGTCTAATAACTCTTGAATTCAAGCAGCTTTTTAGTCTGAAATTAAATCAGTTATTAAAGAAAACCTGCAGAAACCAGCTCAGTTTATTAACAGAATCTGGTCTTATCCTCTCTGCTGGTCTGGTTCCTCCTGGCTGCTGCCTTCAGGTGCGTTTGTTTTTTATACCTGTCCCCTCCCCTCTGATCCGGCCTCTTTCAGCCGCCTGTTCCTCAGAAGTTTTGAAGGTGCGTTTGAAGCTCGACCGCATCAGTCGATGGAGACAGCGCCGCCTTCGCTTCCTTCCTGGAAGCCTCGCGGCCTCAGGTGAGGCGGGACGTTTGATATGTGACACCGCAGAGACCACAGAGATTAAAACACACCTGGAGACACGAGACAGGTAGAGCCGTCTGTGGAGCTGCAGTGTGTGTGTGTGTGGTTTTACTTCATGTGGTTTGAAATGTTCCCATAAAGACTCATTAGAGCTGGAGCTGTCTCTGTCAGCCGGCGGATGTGTGAGTGTTTACAGGTGATTAAAACTGATTAACAGACACAAGTGAATCGTCTCATGACGACACCAAACAGGTGAAATGTTTTGTCTCAGCTCGGCGTCTCTGAACACACAAATCCAACACAATCGTTCTTCCAATAAAGAGATGTCAGAGAAGAATGTGTCCAGGTGTGTGTGTTTGATTGACAGGTGTCCCGGCCTATCACACAGCTGCAGGAGACAGGAGGACGGTCACATCGTGTCCTTTGAGTCAAGAAGAAGGTGGTGAGACCAAACCTTTGGAGGGAGTTTGGGGTCTTGATATGTGATTAAAGTATTTTTAAGTAAGTGGGACCTTGAGTGAAGGAAACACAGATGTCACAGAGGAAAAGTTCAGTTCATCTTGTCTGGCTGCGTTCTGATGTTCATTTCTAAAACTGAAATAAAAAAACAGATCCTGGCTCAGGAGTTAGAGCAGGTCGTCCATTAATCCCACATGTCGAAGTGTCTTTGGGCAAGACACTGAGCCCTACGTTGCTCCTGATGGAGGCAGCACCTTGCATGGAGGCTCCGTCACCATCAGTGTGTGAATGAGAAAAGTCTGTAAAGCACTTTGGGAACCGTTAAGGTTGAAAAGAGCTTTATAAGTGAAGTCCATTTACCAGCGGGATCTTTAGCCTGATAGCATTGTAGCTCATTGAATGCTAACGTCTGTCTGTCTGTGCTTCATCGTTCATGTTCCCCTCAGGATGAACTGTAAGAACTCTGCTGATCCTCTGTCTTTTCATCTAGCGCCACCATCAGGTCAACATGTTAATGTGTCCAACACTTTGGTTTATGCTAATTAGCTAATGTTAGCAAGCTAACATGGTAAACATTATACCTGCTGCATTTGTAATGTAGCCACATAATTTAGCGTCTTTACAGTCCGTCACATGCTGACAGCAAAGTGTGACGCTTCAGTCAAACAAAATGCAGCATGAAAACAGCAGAGGGAATAAATGTCCTTCAGTCGAAGGCCCCTCAGATCCACCGGCTCAGATCCACCGGTTCTTCTCTTTTAGTGGTTCCACAAAGCAGAACAAAAACGTGGTGCTTTCAGCTCGGAGCTGCTGGACCAGCTGAAACTAAAAACTGTCTTTCAGTCCGGCTTTTATGTTGTGTTTTATAATTATATGGTTTTATTATTTATTTATTTTTTAACATCCTACGTTTTTGTCATTTGCTTGTAAAACCCTTTACACACACACACACACACACACACACAATGCTGGTGTGTGTGTGTGTGTGTGTACAGGTGCACGTGAACTCGCCCGGATACCGTCTCCTCTGAAACCAGCAGGGAGGAAGTCTGGAACTGCTGATGGATGATCTTGGAAACGATCAGCAGCTTCGACATGAAGACACGAAACATCTGGATCAGCTCTGTATATTCTGTGTGTTTCTGCTTCATCTGACTGTGTGACTGCATGTATGAGCAGACAAACATACATGAAACACGTCAGACAGAGAGACCAGCAGTGTAAACAGACCTGCTCTGTGTGTGTGTGTGTGTGTGTGTGTGATAAGGTCTCCAGCCTGCAGGTTGTTCCAGGGCTTCAATAAAAGGACAGCAGATGCTCACAATTACTGACACACACACACACACACACACACAGGTCAGACGGTGTATGATCTGCGTTGCTGGTGTGTGTGTGTGTGTGTGTGTGTGTGTGTGTGTGTCTCCATATTGTCTGTTTTTATCATCATCAGAATAAAAGAGAGGAAACATCCACCTTCCTTCCTCCTCTCCTTGTTTCCTTGCCCCCCCCCCCAGGTCACATATATAATCGGTCAGCGGCTGAAAGAACAAGAACAAGATCATCACTCGTCCAGGTAGGACCCACCTGTCTGTCTGTCACATCACTGTTGGAAGAGACTTTTATTTGTATTTTTAGATTCTGCTTTAAAATCAAATCAGGAAGTGGATCTGACCGTCAGGTTCAGTTTAAAGTTTCTGTCACGTTTTATTTACTGGATTTGGTTGAGCTTTTATTTTGTTAGTTTTAGTTTTATTATTTTTCCTTCAGATTGTAGGTTTAATGTTTGAATCCTCGTACATGGTGAGTTTTATTTCAGCTTTATTTTCTTCAATGTTTTGTTTCAGTTGAGCTTTTATTTTCTGAGCTATGTATTTTATTTGTATATAGTATATTTAATAATGTTTTATTTTCTTGTTTTATTGTATTTTAATTTAGACCTACTAGATTTTAGTTAGATCTATTTATTTTATATTTCCCTGAGTGTTCAATTTCAGCTGAGCTTTTATTTTTTCTAAATTTAAGATTTATGTTATTTATACATGCATTTCAGTTAATTAGATTTCTTTACATTTCTTATTATTTTATTGATTTATTGTTTTTATTTAGATTTATTCATCACTCATTATTTTCCTGATGTGAAGATTTGTTTGAATATCCTTTTCCGTTTTATATATTTATTGCTGTTTTAATTAGTTTTTATTGAGAGTTGTTCCTTCATGTTTCATGTTTCTCAGTTTAACTTGTCTGCAGCTGTTTGACAGATGGATGCGTATTGATTATATATTGCTTCGGCTCATGTATTGATCATTGATTGTCACCTGTTGCTCCGTCAGCAGCAGCCTGTTTTATTTTATTTGTATTCACGTTTAATTAGCCGGTGATAGAGAGGTAGAGCAGGAAACAAGCTGGCTGGAGCGTACAGACGACTCCATGTTTGTTTCTGCTGCGTCGAACTGAAGATTCAGAGACAAAATTACATTTCACATCAATTTTCCATCAAACGGGGGGGATGGGGGGGGGGAACAAATGAGATGGACAGAGATAAGAGAATAAAAGGAGGTGTGTGTGTGTGTGTGTGTGTGTGAGAGATAACCGTGTTAGTGAGGGAGGAAAGAGCCTCTAAACCAATCAGCAGTCAGAGCAGACAGACAGCAAACAGTCAGTCAGCTCATGTTCAGGCTAACGAGCAAAACGTTAACGACACTGATGACGAGCTGAAAAGTTTTTATTTTCTCCGTTCGGTCTCATCCGAACAACATTTTAATATAATGTTTCACTGAAAAACAGGTTAAAAGGCTAAAGGTCTGCAGCCATGTTAGCAGCTCTGTGAGGCTGTGCTAATGCTAAATGCTATATCAGCGTGCTGATGTTCACCATCTTAGCTTAGCATGTTAGCATGCTAACATCAGCTAGTTAGCAGTGAACAGGGAGCAGCTGAGGCTGCTGGGAGCGTCTGTAGTTCTGCAGGTGTTTGTGTTGGACACGTTAACATGTTGACCTGATGGTGGCGCCAGATGAGACGTCAGAGGATCAGCAGAGTTCATCCTGAGGGGACCATGAACGATGAAGCACATTTCATCACAGTCCATCCCATAATAGTTGTTGAGATGTTTCAGTCTGGACCAGTGTTAGCTGCTAACGTGGTTGACAGTCAAAGACTGTGTTAAATGCTGTGTTAGCGCCACCATCTGGTCAGTGACGTGTTGC
>SEMN01001473.1:37500-52210 GCA_005408345.1 Macquaria australasica
GAAGCACTAAAAACAAGCTGGTGTGTGTGTGTGTGCGTGTGTGTGTGTGTAGACATGGCGTGGCTCCATCAGAGTCGAGGTTCTCCCAGACTCGTCCTGGTGGTGGTGTGTGTCGCTCTGCTGCTCGACAACATGCTGCTCACTGTGGTCGGTGAGTACACACACACACACACACACACACACACACACACACACACACACACACTATAAATGGACAATACAACAGTAACAAAAGCAGTGTTGTGGTCACAGAGAGGCGGGACCGGTTCAGATGTTCAGCGTTGTTCCTGTCACACCTCCACACAGCTGACCAATCACTGTGTGAGCTGGGTGTGATGTCAGAGCAAAGGTTTCAAGTGTAATGTTATATAATAATGTTGTGGGTTTCTGACTGCGTCACAGTGCAGCTGGACGAGGTTCAGATGCTGTTGGAGGATCTGATCAAGAGTCTGACCGAGAGTCCACATGAACAGGAAGTTCAGTATATTTACTGTGGACCACAACACAAAGCTGCTCTATTAAGAATTGGTTTTCCCAGTTTGCTGTGGAAGAACTGGTCAGAGTCCTGATCCCAACCCCATCCAACACCTTTGGGATGAACCTGAACCCTGACTCTGAGCCAGACCTGATCACCAGCATCAGTGCTGGACCTCAGAGACCTCAGAGAGTCCTCCCAGGAGAAACGTGTTTACCTGACAGTGACCTTTAGTGACCTGCAGGTAATAACAAAGCAGCAAGTGACGCTGATACAGAGACACCAGACCTCTTCCTGGGGGGGGGGGTCATGGTGGATGGCTGGACCAGCAACATATGACTCTGAGACCAGAGACCAGCAAAGACTCACTCTTATTAACAAAGTCGTTATTTCAACCTGAACTATTCAATTCAGTTCAGTTTTATTTATATAGCATCATATGATAACAAAGTTATCTCAGGGCTCTTTTTCTTATAGAGCAGGTCTAGACCGACTCTTTATATTTACAGAGATCCAACAGTTCCCAGGTTCAGGTAAAAACTAGAATTTTTACCTGAACCTGAACCCCAACCATGTATCTCCAAATTTGGTGACTTTGAATGTTACAGTCAAACATCAGGATTAAGTTCCTTAAATGCAGAGTCACAAAACTGAAAACAGGCCTGTTTTTATTGAGAAGTTGACATTTTGGAGATACGTGGTTTCCACAGGAACATGATGCTCTACATCAGAGGCTGTTAGAGCAGCACAGAGTCACTGTCTCACATGTTGAGCTGTCCACAGACTTCTGGCCGTCACAGATGCTCCTCCATGATGCAGCTGCTGGAAACAGATCAGTGACGCAACTGAAAACCTGCAGGTCAAAGCTGTCGGCAGCAGTTAGACTCAGAGCTGAATGTAAAGGCTGCAGAGGTCACACACACACACACACACACACACACACACACACACACACACACACGACCTCCTGACCTTGAACTTTAAAGCCGGCAGTCTCAGTTCACGGTTGTCTCCTTCAGTCTCTTCTCTCTTTTCTGCTCCCGTGGTTTGTACTCTGTTCAGGTTTGAATAGATGTTTTTCACTCTGAATGAATCAATCAGTCTGGACTCATTGATCTGCTTCCTTTGGATATAAAATAGTATTTTGAAGCAGTGTGTGTCTGTAATTTCTGAATAACTTCCAGGTTCCTGGACAGAACTCAGGAACACTTTGAACCGGTTAATGAACTGATAGTGGAACCTACAGAGAATAAAGCCAATAATGAATCAATATGTATTTAGGTTTAAATGAGGCAGTTCTTTGCTTTTTCCCCATAATTAGCACCAAGTTCCAGAGTTCTCCTCAGAAAAGGGAAATGATTAGGAGATTAGGAACCTGTAAAATAAAGCATTAAACTACCTGAACAAGTCATCTGTCTCATATTCTGCTTTTAAGGCTTATTTATTTTCATCTGACAAGAAGACATTCTGCAGGTGGAGCGAGATGTTAGACACACAAAAACCTCGAAACACACTGATTTATTTTAAAAATAATCTCATCCTGACTGATGATGATGATGATGAATCATCCAACTCACCAAATTCAGATGTTTCAGTCATGCATTTAAAATTTGTTATGGGAAGAGTTGGACATACAGATGGGAGGAACTCTGCTTAGTGACTTTGGGTGTAAAGTGAAATAATAATGGAAGATTGAGCCGGATGTTCTCACTGGCTACAGAGCTCACTGCTGGCCAGAAGATAGAAAGAAAGAGTTTCCACTGCAGCAACTTCTGGTTTAGTTTCCTCGGTTTGCCACCTGTTTAGTGGATGAATTCCTGAAATTCTGGTTCTTGTCAGGAGATGATCCCAAATCCTAGATCCAAGTGCTCACTGGGGCTGGAGGTGCTGTCCAGCAGATGTATCTTTGCAGAACGTGTGTTTCGTTAAAGACTGCACATTTCCATCAGCAGTGTTTTGTACTAAGTAGCAGAGCATCCAAACGCTACATGACTTTATTTTACTTTCTCTAAAAGAAATAAAGGTCAGAAGTGAGTCCTGTGCATCCTGCAGACTCTCCTCTGATTGGTCTCGACTCCAGCAACTTCTCCCATGTTGCCTGTCAAACAGTGCAGACACAGTGTGTTTGTAAAATACCGTAACGTAGCACCGAAGGTTCTTAAAACTTCGGTTTGTGGGAAACCCAAAGTTACAGGTTGTTAAACTCCTGCAGTGAGACTGGTTTGTATTGGCTGTAACAGAAGAGATGTTTCACTATCGGAGTGAATCCTGTCGTCCTCTTCACGTCAGCAAGGTCGTGTTTACATTATTCGTTCTGTAACAAAGTGTTGGACCTCTGGGTGACCGAAAGATCCAGGTTCTCAGAGACACGGTTCACAAAACAAACTGACATGTTGAGACTAATATGTTTATGATGTAAATAACTTTATTTAAATCAAGAAACCAATAAACAAATGAATGATCAATCTTCTTCCTCCAGTGCCGATCATCCCGACATTCCTCTACGCCATGGAGCATCCCAGTCCAGAGTCCCAGACCGGTCAGCCCTCCCAGCTCCCTCTGCCCAGCCTCAGTGCACCACGCTTGGGCACGGTGCCCTCACAGTCCCCCTCCCCCAGGTCAAACCTCCAGACCTCCAGCCGGACCTCCCAGCCCTCACAGCTCCCTCGTTGGCCCAGCCACAGTGCACCAGTCCTGGGTACACAGTCAGAGCAGAGCCCCCGGCCGTCTCCTCCCACCTTCCCTCCTCTGGTGTCCCTGTTCAACAACACAACCTTCAGTCTGCAGGAGATCCAGACTGAACTGACCCCCGACCCTGAGCCAACAGACGAGACCAGCGGGGCCACAGACCTGCAGACCAACGAGACTGCTAACGCTACAGTAGGTGGTGGATGATGTGGACCTGACCCTGGTCCGTGTTTACAATTGAGTTTACATGTTCTCCTCTCTCCTGCAGGAGTCCTCCTGTCTTCAGGACAGCGTGTTTCTGGAGGAGGAAAACGTTCGTGTTGGTTTGTTGTTTGCCTCTAAAGCCCTCATCCAGCTGCTCATCAACCCGTTCGTCGGTCCGCTCACCAACAGGTATCCAGCAGTCCGTAACTTCCTTTTCTAACTCTGAGAAAACACACATAGTGAAATGTCGCACAACTCAGGGTGACACCCTGAGGAAGACAAGATGGCTGAAAAAATAAAGTCTTGTATGTCGGAGAAGAGCTTTGTTTTTAGTGCTAGCAGCTCTAAGGACGGCCGCGTCGGCTGGTCGGTCCGACACTTTGGTTCAGACGGAAATATCTCAACAACTTTCGGATGAGTTGGCACAAAATGTTGTTCAGACATTCATGTTCCTCAGAGGATGAATCCTACTGACTTTGGTGATCCTCCGACTTCTCCTCTAGTGCCACCATGAGGTCAACATTTGTGATTTAGTGAAATATCTCAACAACTGTTGGATGGATTGTGCTGATAGTTCGGATTTGCTGACCTTTGACCCGGGCTGTCCTCTGTGAGTGCTGAAGGCTGCTGGTTGTGCTGTGATTAAAGATGGAGGACAAACAAATCATCATCATGTTGAGACCAAACTAAAACCGTTAAAATAGCAGCCTTCAGTCAGCTGCAGGTTTGTCACAAAAACAAAGTTTGAGTCTCTGTTTTGATCTGATTGCTGTTAATAATCAGATCATGCTCATATTATAACCTGGAACAACAAGTAGTTAGAGATAGCAGAAACCAGCATTTCTCTGCTTCCTAACAGCTTAAGACTGTAGTGATTACAGTGACTTACAGACATCATCAGATATGAATGTGTGTGTGTGTTTATTAATGTTCTTTATCTTAAGTGAAAATGAAGATATGTGTGGCATTGGTTCACTGCCTCTCTGTGTCTCTGCAGGGTCGGGTATCACATCCCCATGTTTGCTGGTTTCATCATCATGTTTGTGTCAACCATCAGTGAGTCTCTCTCTCTCACACACACACACACACACACACACACACATTGTGACGACTGTGTTTTCTATAAAGAAACGTCTAATCATGTGTGTGTGTGTGTCAGTGTTTGCGTTCTCAGGGACCTACGCTCTGCTGTTCTTTGCTCGCTCTCTGCAGGGAATCGGCTCGTCCTTCTCCTCTGTGGCAGGTCGACGCTTTCACTCTGAAACATCAAACATTCAGGACACTATATCATGTTTACCACCACCGAAGAAGAATAACACGATAACATGACCTTGTGTGTGTGTGTGTGTGTGTGTGTGTGTGTGTGTGTGTATGTGTGTGTGTGTGTGTGCAGGTCTGGGTATGTTGGCCAGTGTGTACACAGATGATGAGGAGAGAGGCGTCGCCATGGGCATCGCACTGGGAGGCCTGGCTATGGGGGTCCTGAGTGAGACACACACACACACACAACCACACACACACACACACTGTGTTCACGGAGAAGTACTAATACCACAGTGTAGAAATACTCTGGTACAAGTAAAAGTCCTGCATTCAAAATTAAAACTTAAGAAAAAGTACAAAAGTATTAGCATTAAAATGTACTTAAAGTACCAAAAGTAAAAGTACTTAATACTCGCGAGCAACAGGACGCTGACTGCAGTTCACTCAACGGCCACCAGTGTCAATAACGAGGACTCTCTGAAAACTCCACCTAGAACCTTTCATTTGTCCTCACAAAGACAGAAATCACACACACATAAAACACTTTAACATCAAACTGTGTGTGTGTTTCTGTCTCTGTATCGTGTGTGTGTGTTTCAGTTGGAGCTCCATTCGGCAGTGTGATGTATGAGTTTGTGGGGAAGAGCGCCCCCTTCCTGATCCTGGCCTTCCTCGCTGTGTTTGATGGAGGTAAAACTTGCTGAGTTTTGGTGTCTAATAAACCTTTAAACGCATTCATCTGTTTCTCCGAAACCTTAAAAAACACACAACACATCCGCTGAGACTCGTGGGAGCTGTTGTTGTTTAATGCTAACAGAATAATCACCTTGCTCAGGTTTCACTGCTCAGCTCAGTGTAGATACTCGAACCTGTGACCTCCCGTGTACCTGTTGGTGATGTCACACTGATCTGGTCCAGTCAGCATGTTCTGGTGTTTGTGTGTTGCAGTGTTACAGCTGTGCATCCTGCAGCCTTCAAAGATCTCTCCTGGGGTGAGTCCACTTTAAAACCACTGCTGCCATACTAACACAGACCTGAGCCCACCTGATCTGGTCCAGCCTCATGTGATCTAACCTGGGGGTCTGGATCTGGTTCAATCCAATGTAATTCTGTCTGATGGGATTTGTTCTGATTCATTCTGATCTGGTTTGATCCAGTCTGTTCAGGTTCAAAGTGATCTGAACCAGTCAATCTGATCTGGTCTGGTCGGTCTCAGTCTGGTCTGGTCTGGTCTGGTCGGTCTGGTTTGTCCTGGACCAGAATGACCAGCTTCAGTGTGTGTGTTTGTGTGTTTCAGAGTGTGGAGGGGACTCCGTTACTGACGCTGCTGAAGGATCCGTACATCCTCATCAGTGCAGGTACACTCACCCGTACACATTTGTTATTACCACATTACAGGTGTGTGTGGGGGGGGGCTCAGCAGGTAGAGCGGTTCATCCACTGATCACAGGGTCGGGGGCTCAATCCCCACCTCCTCCTGTCCACATGTCGAAAACAAAAAATACATAATTTGTGGAAGTTTGGGGTTTACACATTCACTTCAATGTGAGTGGGTGTCAGGGCAGAGAGACAGTTGTGTTTTCATCTGTCTGTCTGTCTGCAGGTTCTCTGTGTTTCGCCAACATGGGTGTAGCCATCCTGGAGCCGACCCTGCCCATCTGGATGATGCAGACCATGTGCTCCCCTAAATGGCAACTTGGTACGATCCGCTGTCTGCCTCCCCTCTGACTTCCTGTTTCCTGCTCTAACACTCACACACTTTACTTCTGTACGGTTTGAATGGACTTTTACTTGAAGTGTAGTATTTTCTCAGTGTGGTATTAGTACTTTTACTTCAGTAAATTCCTCAGACAACCCCGCCCCTGTGTGTTGTGTTGCAGGTATGGCCTTCCTCCCTGCCAGTATCTCCTACCTGATAGGAACAAACCTGTTTGGTGTTCTGGCCAACAAGATGGGACGGTCAGTGTGTGTGTGTGTGTGTGTGTGTGTGTGTGTGTGTGTGTGTGTGTGTGTGTGTCAGTTCATACGAGCATCTGAGGAAGAAGTTTAATCGTCAGATTAACAGATTAACTTTTCTGGAAAGTCTTGAGTCCTGTTCAGACCTGATCCTGAAGAGTTCTGGTAAACCTGCAGGTGTAAGACAGACAGACAGACAGACAGACAGACAGAGGTACAGACAGGTGGCTGATGGGTATTTCTGTGTCTCCAGGTGGCTCTGCTCCATGTTGGGGATGTTTATCGTTGGCGTGAGTCTGCTGTGTGTAAGTACAACATCCATCCATCCAAACATCTAATCAATCATCATCCATCAAATCAATTTCCAGTCCATTCATTCCTCCCTCTACTCATCCATCCATATATCCAATAATCCACTCATCCAACCAAGTGTCCCTCCATCAATCCAATACACTGTTCATCCATCCATCATTGATTCATCCAATCAATCATCCACCCAATCAATACATTCATGTGGTGAACGATGTTGTAGTTACAGGAAGTGATGTAAGACTGCACTAACACACCATCTTTTTATAGATTTCTTACACATTTGTTTCATGTCTTTAGTATCAGTCTGTTCTCACCAAACAGGAACCAAACTTCATGTTAAAAACACCAATTTAACTACTGTGCCTTTAGCTGCTGTAACTGCTTCAGCTGCAGGTAACATTACATGGCTACTGTGTGTGTGTGTGTGTGTGTGTGTGTGTGTCAGGTTCCTTTTGCTACCAGTATCTACGGTCTGATTGGACCAAACGGAGGTCTGGGCTTCGCTATAGGTGAATATCAACGTGTTGATTTCCTCATTGAATCTCAGATATCGAAGGTGTTTGTAGGTAAACTGATGCAAAGAGTTGATATTTTATTATATGAACTGTGGAAACAATAAGTCTGATCATTTCTACAGATTTATTGATACTTAATTGTTGATTTGAATGATTTTTGTCCTTCAGGTATGGTGGACTCCTCCATGATGGCCATCATGGCTTACCTGGTCGACATCCGTCACGCCTCCGTCTACGGCAGCGTCTACGCTATCGCTGACGTGGCGCTGTGTATGGGGTTCGCTATCGGTAACACACACACTCACACACGTTTACATACATGCTGCACTGGTGGTATCTTGTTTTTATTGAAAAACACTAATTTGTAATTTTAAGAAAGTGAAATAATGAAGTTGTGGTCTTGATGATTATGGAAAAACAAAACTCCTCAGCAACACTGAACCACCTCCTGATGGGAAATGTGTTTTATTAGCACTATAAAGTAACGAATAAGACAAAGATATGGATAATGATATTTAAAAATCTGTGTCTGTTGTTCCAGGACCGTCTACAGGGGGCGCTCTGGTCCAGGCGGTGGGTTTTCCCTGTCTCATGGTGTTTATCGGGGTGATCAACATCCTGTATGCTCCACTCTGCTTCCTGTTACGTAACCCAGCTGTCAGAGAGGAGAAAATGGTAAATATAGATCTAAGAACTCGAGTGGGATCAGGTCCCAGTGAGCAACAGGAAACGTGTTTAAATCACTGAAGAAATGTGGTGAAACCAGCGAACTACCAGTCACATTACCATTAAAACGTCCTGCTCTCCTTGCTGCTCTCCAGAGGATGAACCCTTTAGATTTGAATGACACCAGGATCTTTCCTGTAGCGCCCCCCTCAGGACAAACTGTACATGTTCAGCTCCACAACTGTTCAGACTCTAAGAACAGATAAATCATCAGGATGTAGTTGGTGTGCATTAATCTCTGGTAACCATGCAGTATAATTTAATGTCTAGTCAAGTCAGTTTTATCTATACAGCCCAAAATCACAAATGTCAGAGGGCTTCACAATCTGAACAACACGCATCACCGTCGATCCTTCGACCCTCCATTCAAAAGAAAACCTGCACAAAAAAACTTTAATTGAAAAAAACAGAAGGAGCTTCAGAAACTACAGGAGGATTTCATCTCTTCTCTTATTATTCTGTGTCCTACTTCTACTTTGGGGACAATAATGCTCTAAGTTTTAGAACTACAGTTCCCACAATGCTTTGGGGGATGTAAACAGGAAGTATAATGAGTCAGTGAGTTAGCTGTGAGCTGCAACTCATTTTTTCAGCCTGTATTAGTTCACCTGTAGTCAGAGTCCATCAGCAGCACCATGGATGTACAGACAACTATCACTGATCACTGTGATACTGAAGAACAGGTAGAAACAGCTTCTGCAGCCTCTTTGTTCTCTGGGTTCTAAGTGGATTTATTTCAGATGTAAAGTCTGAATCTAAACATATGTTTCATGTCTGTGACTGGACTCAGTTAGGACTAGCATCAATCTGTCTCTGAGGACCTTCATCTCCTCCATGAGTCCCTGCTGCAGCTCCACCTGCTGCAGCTCCACCTGCTGACCCTGCAGATGAGCGTCAAATCAGTCAAACCGCAATAACTTCCTGTTGTTGTTACAACACCTGCATGCACCTGTCCCTGTCACCTCACACAGTATCTTTGTGAGCTGGGGGGGGGGGGCAGTTTGAAAACCTTTGTCCTACAATCAGTTCCCTCAGATGTCAGGGCCCCAGGCCCCTCCCTGGACACGCCCCTGCAGATGATGTCACTTGGCTTTCTTTTGAAATGTTTGGACACATTTTGGAAACTCTTGATTGATCCTCAATGAACTCCCCAAAAACTGTGTCAACAAAACACACACACACACACACACACTGTGTAGCGGCAGGTCCTGACGGATCAGCAGGAAGTGTGTGTGTGTGTGTGTGTGATGTTGAAGCCAAAGTGTTTGTGTGAAGTCATTACACAGTGATTAGACTGATCACAGATCAGAGGCTGCAGAGGCAACATTTCTACTTAATAAACTTTCAGTTACACACAGATTACACAGACATACAGGCAGCTTTATTGATCAACTGTGTGTGTGTGTGTGTGTGTGTTGCAGGCAATCATTGACCAGGAGTGTGTGATGCACAGGAAAAGCTACAACACACAGCAGGAGAGTCGTGAGTTTCCTCTGAGCGACTACAGCGAAGAAGAAGAGACGGAGGAGTGACACACACACACACACCTGAAGAAGTCCATGTTGTGATGTCGTCTCCAAACACGTTTTACCTTCATCATCAGACTTCCTGTCGTCACAGTCAGAACAGAACAGACATCGAACGCTTCTTAGTGTCGACATAAAAACGATCCAGGGGAAACCCCTCACATTAATCTCTACATTCAATATAATTGATTGATTAATTATTACTGTAAAATGCCACCGTTTACAAAGTCAGAGTTCTGTAAGAAATAATTCATGGAGGGATTTCCTGTGTGAGTTACTAATGTCAACACATTTATGCAAATCCAGTTAAAAGAGCCTGAATGCCTCCAACTGACTGTTCGCTGAGCCCCGCCCCCCTTAGTTACTGTTGCTACGCGTGTGGTGTTACATGCAGTACACAGTGTACACTGTGTACACTGTGTACACAGTGTACACAGTGTACACAACACTGTGTACACTGTGTACTTACTTGTGTAGTGTGTGAATCTTCTTCTTCTTCTTCCTTTAATGGTGAATTGCAGCTGGGCGGAGCTTCAAAATATCTGCCAGCTCGTTTGCTCACTTGACGTCAATTCAGTTTTATTAAAAATGAATAAAAAACGAACATCTTTTACTTTTAGCCGCAACAATCGCAACCGCGGCCGTATTTTCATACGTTGGTGCTCCTCCCCTTCCGCTACGTGGCCAAGATGGCGCCCGCTGAGGTGAGAAGTGAGCAGCGCTCCTCGCTCACCTGTCTGGCCGTCAGGAGTTAAACACCACCCGCGTCCTCACGGTGCTCTGAGCGTGGCCGTAGCGTCAGTGTGAAGATGAAGTGAGCCAGTTAGACGTTCAGTGAACAGTCAGTTTATAGGATTAATGTTTTTTGGAAAGTAAATTAATGTAATTTCCTTTAGTATCAAGTCCAAGAACCACTTAACTTAACTTAACTTTCTTATTTGAACGTAACCAAAATACTAAAAATACTTTGGGATGAAGGTTCCCAGTTTATAATGATTATAATCCCTTAATTATTTTAAGGGCGTTTAAATGTGAGTTTCTTTGTCACTTTACTCGTCATTAATCTTCATGTTTTATGTTGTGAAACTGTACCTGAGTCTGTATCTGACCTCTGACCTGTGTCACCATTAAAACCTGCTGTAACCTGGACAACACCTGTTTACCTGTGTGTGTGTGTGTTTGCCTCTGTCCTCACATGTTAAACTGAGGAGTGTGACATTGACAGAAGCATTCGGGTGGAACTCAGCTTGTGTGCGTGTGTGTGTGCATGCGTGTGTGTGTGTGCGTGTGTTTGTGTGTGCGTGTGTGTGGGCGTGCGTGTGTGCGTGTGTTTGTGTCTGTGTGCGTGTGTTTGTGTGTGTGCGTGTGTGTGTGCGTGCGTGTGTGTGTGTGTGCGTGTGTGTGTGCGTGTGTGTTTGTGTCTGTGTGCGTGTGTTTGTGTGCGTGCGTGTGTTTGTGTGTGTGTGCGCGTGTGGTTGTGTGTGTGCGTGTGTGTGTGTGTGTGTGTGTGTTTGTGCGTGTGTTTGTGTGTGTGTGTGTGTTCACATGCTTCTTATCTGCTCTTTAATTTCCTGACGGCTCGTTTCTTCGTCAGAGAAAATGACGACGGGAGACAGAAGCTCCATCAGATGGAAAAGTAAACAGGAAGTGGATGAAAATAAAGAATCATTTGACAGCAAACACTGATGTTATTAGCATCAGCTGCGAGCTTTTCATTCATGACTCGGTGCTGCTAACCTGAACCAGCTGTGGACCTATTCTCACGTCTGTAATCATCATTACTTTTTATTAGCTAGTTATTATTAAGTTAAGATGTTTAAATTCCCACAGCGAAGCGTTTTAAGGTTCTCAGTCTGTCAGCTGTTAAAAACCTGTTTACACTGAATGACCCTGGGAGCAGCTAACAGCTAACAGCTAGCTGATAAAGGTTAAAAAGGAAAAATGACTTTAATGTGATCAAATAATTGTTGTTCGAGCAGCGTGTGTGTGTGTGGTTAATATAACTGAGTGTTAATTACATCTTCTGACAGCAGATCACAGCAGCTTCAGCCCACACACACACACACAGCTTCAAAACATTTCCTCCTGCTTTGAAATATGAATAAACACAGCTAATCTGTGTGTGTGTGTGTGTGTGTGTTTGTGTGTGTGTGTGTGTGTGTGTGTGTGTGGTCATCAAAGGTTTGTGCTGCAGCTCTGATGTGGTCGTGTGTGTGTGTGTGTGTAAACTGGTAGGAAACAGTTCAGTCTTTAACTCTGAATCTCTGATGCTGATTTATGGTAAACATGACGGGAAACAAATCACTTTTTAAATCTGAATATTGGCTTTTACACACACACATCCCTCAGACTTAATTTCCCTCAGACAAAACCGAAGTTATTGTACTTGGCCCCGAACACCTTCGAAACACATTATCTAAAGATATAGTTTCTCTAGATGGCATTGCCCTGGCCTCCAGCGACACCGTAAGGAATCTTGGAGTTATCTTTGATCAGGATATGTCCTTTAACTCCCACATAAAACAAACTTCAAGAACTGCCTTTTTTCATTTACGTAACATTGCAAAAATCAGGCACACCCTATCTCAAAAAGATGCAGAAAAACTAGTCCATGTATTTGTTACGTCTAGGCTGGACTATTGCAACTCTCTATTATCAGGCTGCCCCAATAAATCCCTTAAGACTCTCCAGCTGATCCAGAATGCTGCGGCACGTTTACTGACAAGAACCAGGAAAAGAGAACATATTTCTCCAATATTAGCTTCTCTACACTGGCTCCCTGTAAAATCCAGAATAGATTTAAAATCCTTCTCCTCACCTTCAAAGCCCTTAATGGTCAGGCACCATCATATCTTAAAGAGCTCATAGTACCCTGTTACCCCACTAGAGCACTGCACTCCCAGAATGCAGGGTTCCTTGTGGTTCCTAGAGTCTCTAAAAGTAGAATGGGAGCCAGAGCCTTCAGCTATCAAGCTCCTCTCCTGTGGAACCAGATCCCAGTTTGTGTACGGGAGGCGGACAACCTCCTCACATTTAAGAGCAGGCTTAAGACTTTCCTCTTTGATAAAGCTTATAGTAGGGCTGACTCAGGTGACCCCTGAGCCACCCCTTAGTTATGCTGCTATAGGCCTAGACTGCCGGGGACTTCCTATGATGCACTGAGCTCCTTTCTCCTCCTCTTCCTCTCCATCTGTACGCCCTCATATCCCATCAATGCTTGTTATTAATTCAACTTCTTCCCGTAGTTGTGTGCTTTCTCTCCTCTCTCTCTCTCCCTCCCCTTCTGTTGCTTTCTGCAGGTATTTCTGCCTCTGGAGCTGTGGAGGTCTGGGTCTGTGGTTGCTGCCGCCTGCTGCCCCCGTGCTCCTGCTCTGCACCCGCTGATGCTGTTACTGTTGTTGCTGTTATTAGTATTGCTATTATAATGTTGCTCTTAGTGTTGTTTCTGTTGGTGTTAACATCAATGCCATTACCATATCTATGCTGTATTGAGCTGTTGTATGTTCTCTTTCCTCCTGCTCTCTCTCTCCCGCTCCCCCCTTCCCCCTTCAACCCAACCGGTCGAGGCAGATGACCGCCCACCTTGAGCCTGGTTCTGCTCGAGGTTTCTACCTGTTAAAGGGAGTTTTTCCTTGCCACTGTCTCCTGGTGCTGCTCATGGTGGAACTGTTGGGTCTCTGTAAATATAAAGAGTCGGTCTAGACCTGCTCTATTCGAAAAAGAGCCCTGAGATAACTCTGTTATGATATGATGCTATATAAATAAAACTGAACTGAATCCCTCTGATCCGTCCAACACGTCTGAACAGGTTGTTTAAGTTCCAGCCTGTGAATCGGTGACCTCATCATGTTTTTCTGATTTTTAATGACACATTTTCCTGTTTTTCAGACACGAGATTTATTCCACAGTTTGTTTTTATATTTAGTTATAAACACAAATTCATTAAGCTGCCGTCTAGTTTGCTGCCTTATTTTGTCTCTCAGTCTTTCAGAACACGAAAAACCACAAAAGTTCCTCATTGCTTTGACAAAACAATCACAATTCAAGGTCCACTTACTTGGATTTTACGGACCTTTCAACCACATAACACAATTTTGGATTAACTCCCTGTGACCTACAGAATGAACTTTATGTTTTATTCTCACACTCCTGCTGTTCATTGATTTTTCTCTCTGTTGTTTGTTCGACTTCTGATTTGGCTGAAAGAAACATTAGAAAGTGAAGGAGCTCATTAGAGGTTTGCTCAGACTCTGAAGCTCTCCTGGTTTTAGTTGTTAATGAAAAGTGATTGAAAGACTGTTGCATTGTGGGAAATGTAGGATCCAGTGTGTTTGGACTACAGGTCAGGATATCTCCACCTCTGCTGCTCAGATTTGGATCATTCTTCTTTGAATTTGTCTGACTTTGTAGAAGTGAGTAAAGTATCAGCATCAGATATAATTATATACAGTAACATCTGTTAGATTAGGGTGTGACGCTGTCTGTGGACACGCCTCTTATTGATCGTCAGTCTGAGCTCAGAGGTTAAATGTTGTTATTTTTTATTATAGTTCTTTTATGTGGAATTCCATATGAACATTTAATCCTTCAGACTGATCAATAATGATAATTGCTTATATATGAAACAAAATATTAAACTGATCAAATGGAAACTATATTCTAATATGTCATTTGAACCTAAGATTTAAAAAATCAATCTCAGGCATGTGAGCGGTGGTGGAAAGTAAAACAGTACGTTTACTCAAGTACTGTACAATTTTGAGGTACTTTACTGGAGTATTTCCATGTTCTGCTACTTTGTACTTCTACTGCACCACGTGCCAGAGGTACTATTGTACTTTTACTTGATAACCTTCAGATTCAGATCATTAATACAACATGTTGGAGCCGTTTCCTGTAGTTCTCAGTGGCTGAACCAACCTGCCCTCAGTGAGACAGGCCAGGTGAGACAGGACAGGTGAGACAGGACAGGTGAGTACAGGAAAGGTGAGACAGGACAGGTGAGACAGGCCAGGTGAGACAGGACAGGTGAGTACAGGACAGGT
>SEMN01001474.1:0-52041 GCA_005408345.1 Macquaria australasica
AAAAGGAGACACAAGACTATGTTTATGTTCAGAAAGTTATCCACTTGCATCCAATATGAAGCATCATAGAGGCAATGCCGTAAGTTTATTTATTTGACATTAGACATGTTAAAGAGCATATATTTGTATTGATTTAGTTAAAATTGATGTTTGATAAGTTATTTAAAAATGGTTGATTTGCAAATATGCACTATGTAATGTACTGAATATTTTTGTATTGTTTATTTACAGTTTTCACCAGCATGTTAATGTAGAAGAATGATAGTATCGGTTTAACTTGATGTTTAGTCAGAGTTTTGACACACTGCACAAGAACATTACAAGGGGGTTGTATTAACAATAAGAGTCTTTTTGTTTTTGAGAGGAGCAACCACATCTAGGGTTGACACACAGAGGTTGTTAAAGGAGCAAACTAAATCATTTGTCTGGACAGGGAAAATCATGTCCTTGCTAAGATCTGCAAAGACAGAGGAAAAGATGTCAGCAGAGTGGCAATTAAGAGCGTGAGAACGGATGGAGCGCTTGATGGGTTGGGTGTCCACATAAGAAGCAGTATCAAAAATAATACACTTAGGTCAGACACAACTAAGTCATCGATACATAAAGCATTGATGTTCAGTCCCAGAGTGAACACCAAATCAAGAATATGGCCATGATTATGTGTTGTCCCTGATACATGTGTTAAATTCAAGGATTGAGTAGCACTCAGAAACTCAGCGGCAAATTTATCTGAGGTGTCAGCATGTATATTAAAATCACCATAACTTTGTCGAGTTTAACAACCACAGAGGATAAAAATTCAGCAAATTCAGTTAAAGCTGTTTTTTGGGCCAGGAGAGCGGTAAAACAGTGAGTATAGAGGATAGAGGATTAGTTAGTCCGATTTTGAGCATAAGCGCCTCAGAGGTAATGAACTCACCTATGTCTACAGAGCGGCATGTGTCCTCGACCGGACAACCTGGGCGCATTGACAAAGTGACAGTTCATGGGACACAATTAAGGCTGTGTTGTCTCCACATTTCAACCAGGTCTCAGTTATAATCAAAAAGTCCAGATCCTGAGATGAGAAGAAGTCCATTAGGATAAATGTGTTAGGGGTTTAGGCAAGGAGAGGACCCCAGTAAGCAGAACACGAGACACAGTATGTGAAACTCAGCAGGTATTTTATTCCCATAGCGCTGGTGGTTGGCAGGGGATAGTTTAATGGGAGAGATAGTCTGTAGACGGGGTAACAGAAGGCACTCGGGTGTGGTGGTGGCTGTTGTAGAGGAGACGGAGCAGGCTGGCTGGAAACAGGCAACTGGCAGGCTGGGCAGGCAGAGGAACACGCAGGTAATCCTGGAGCACAGAGAGAGAAGTCAGCAAGTTCACTTAGTTCAATTAAAATGCACAGCGGTGTGGCTTGGCCAAGCCGATTTACCATACTGGTACACGGAACGATCTGGCGACGACTGGAGGGTAGAGCTGGGTATATGAAGACTGCAGGGGTGATTAGTGGATGGGCCTCAGCTGTGCCAGTGGACGATTGGAGCTGGATCCCTTAGCCACGCCCAGCCACGAACTCACACACACACACCAAGAGACAGACTGACAACAACAGGAACACAGGGAAAAGGGCAAACAGGAGACACTAGGGAGGGACAAGAGAGAAGAGCAGCCAAACCCCTGACAAAATGACTTGTTACACACTGACCTTGTGTTGATTAGATCCATCTTAATCAGAGGTTTCGGGGTGTCAGGTGGCGCTGCCTGAGACACCGGCTGTAGGTTATTATAATGTACACCACTGGACTTGATTTTACTGATGGAGAATTGAGTATTCAATCTAGTCACAGTCCAAACTGGAATAGTGGAGTTCACAATGATGGGGGTAGAGGCAACAGGCTTAACATATATAAGATTATGTAGATTTACTGAGCGGCCAAGTTTAACATCTAGGACTGACTTACCCATAGTAACGGGGATAGAGCTAACAGGTGGTACTGGATAACGTCATGATTGGAGACAGTTACTTATGTTTGCAGAAAGCATGTTAGCCCCTAATCTACTTGGATGCAGACCATCTGGACTATAGAAGGCATCACGTAACCAGAAGAGATCAAAATTCTGTACATATCCAAATCGATTAAAGTTAGTCCATTTACACAGCCAAGAGTCCAGAGTATACAAGCGGCTAAAAATCTCCGACCCACACCGGCGGAGGTACGATATGGGACCGGAGAAAACAACATGATGTTTAAGTGAGGTTAAAGACTGAGCAATTGAATTGAATTGATCCTGTATTGACTCAGTTCCTTGACGAGCCGAGACATTGTTAATGCCAGCATGAACAACAATACAACAACAACAGTACTCACGGAGGGAAACTTTTTGATGAGAGCTGGTATTTTCCGGTCAATGTCAGCCAGGTGAGCTCCTGGGAAGCACTCGACAGTCACTGGGCTGGAGTGGACCATCACACGCCTCACCATGGAGTCCCCAATAATAAGTGTAGTAGGGCCGCCAAATCCAGACGACCCTGCTGCAGGATGAGATGGAGCATTGGCAATGAGCGGTGGGTTGTCGCAGCCAGCGGGGCAGAGTCGACTCCAGGGACAGAGCTTGCTGGCTGGTCGAGATGATCATTTGCCAGAGGGAGGAAGCGGTTGGAGATGGAGAGTGGCTGGAGTGGTGTTTGACTTGTATCCACATGTCGTCGTGTCTTCCCTCTACCTCTGACAACCAGCTCCATCCAGGTGGGACAGAGAAGAGGATTGGAACATGAAGTCTCCTGGTTGTTGCTGACTGGTCGGCAGATAGCTGAGTTGTTTAGCCAGGGGATGGTGGAATCACCAGCAGCCACATCTTCGCCAGAGAACCATTGAAAGTATCCTGTCACAGTGTGTCTGTCTTCCACAGAGCTGACATGCCTGAAGCATCCAACAGTTTGAAGCAAGGATCTGTGTTTCAGTAACACAGCTTCAAAGAATCTGCAAACTCAATCTTAATGGAAAACACACACACACACACACACACACACACACACACACACACACACACACACACACACACACACACACACACACACACACACACACACACACACATCACTTTACTGCTGAGACAAAAGAAACATTAGAAGCATGTAAAATGTAGTTACATAGACATGAATATTGTTTCAATCAATGTTTTCAGTAATGAATACTCTATTATATACTCTATACTCTACTCTCTTTGTTTTTAGTATTATACTGTAGTGGTTCTGCACACATCAGTGATTTGAATAAGGGGCTTTACTGTAAACTCAACTAGAAGTACTGAACTTCTAAGCATTTCAAGAGACAATCAATTTATGACAAAGTGTAGTCTCTTGTCATACCTCATGAAGAGCTCTCCCTATCTCATCCTCTGCCACATCCTTCACATTTGCACAGAAACCAGGTTGTCCAACAACGTGGTTCACCAGGTTCCTAGAGAACTATGAACTATGGACACAGCTATCTGCCATGAAATACTCATCCTTCCTAATTGCTTTACTAAAAAGACCAAAGAGACCAGGGAGGCTGGCATTACTATACACACTCATTCAGGGGGCAAAACTGCTTTGGTAGCCAGTCAGATTGTAGTCAACCGTTGTAATCAATGTAGATTTCGCATTGTTTGTAAATTCTTGTTGACTCAATAATAAAATGCTATTTCAGAATTGGATCTGTTTTTTATTTTTTTTGTCTTTTCTTTTATTTATTTTTATTTATTTATTTCATTAATATAACATTATGTAAAATGTTTGCTAACAGTTGACTATCAATATAGTCATCAGGTCTCTGAATGAAATTGCCCCACTAAGTTTGCTATTCAAATAAATGTTTAGCTAACAAAAATTAGAATTTTATCTACACTATATCAAAAATAGATGACAAATAAACATTCAACTAAATATATAAAAGAAAAATGGGAATCAGAGTTCAACATAAAAATCTCAGATGAGGATTGGCAAGATGTGGAAAATCCATCAAACATCCACCAATTCATGGATATGGAGGGAATTCTCTTGGAAAAATCTGGTCCGTTTTTTAAATGTTTTTTATCATGCCCAAGGTCAAGAGTAAATATTCAAATGTAAATCTACCATGCTTGAGAGAATGTGGAGTACTAGTACTCACATATATTTTGGACATGCCACAAGTTTTGGAAAATGGTATACAACATTTTGCAAAAGATACTAGGATATGATATTACTATGAGTTACATGGTACTCTATCTATGTAATTTTCAAAATATTGTTAATAGCCAGTAAAAAAGCAATCACAAGGAAATAGGTTAAAGTGGACCCCCCTATGTAAGAACAATGGATGGAGATAGTTGGAGAAATTGACACATCGTTTGAGATTACAAGAAGAGCAGATGGAAGAAAAGTGAGAGAAATGGACATTATTCAGGAGCCAAAACAGCGACGAAGACTACGGAAAGGACGACAGATTTAGTTGATGAAACTGTGATAATGGATGGACTACATAAAAGTAATTCCCAAACAAAACCCCCTCCTATTTTTTTGTCTTTTTTATTTTTTTAGGACTTTTGTAGTCTGTTTACATGTTCACCTGTTGGTTTAAGATGTTTATAAATGTTGAAATTACCAATAAAAACTAAAGTGGGAAAAAAATCAAGTTGCTACAAGTAAAGTAAAAGGAGCTAGCCGAATTACAAAAACCTATGGCTTGCTGACATGATCTATTAAATTCGCTCAACTTACCTGGTTTTGTTGGTTGTTGAGTCTGTCTATCCTCTGCTTATTTGACAATATCAGGAGCATGGTGGTAACGTTAGTGTCACTAAGTAGACAGTTATTTAGTCTATGACCTACTGAACCAAACCAGTAATATTAGTTTAGCTATCATTGGTATAAATCACACACAGTGCTAAACAGAAATGTACCAGACACAAAGTGGACTCTCGCTGCCTTTAGGACCACCAGGACCCCAATCTGCCTTTTTAATGGCCTGGATCCATAATCTTCGCATAATAATGCGTGTGATCCCCTCGGAATATTCAGCATTTTATATCCATATTTTTTGCGATTGCTGCAGTTTACTGCACAACAACTCCTTGTCATCTCTGCTTTGGAGCTTGGCTCTGCTAGATATGCCGTATAGTGTTCTGCTCTCTGCCTGTTATTTGTGCGAATGTCTGTGATGACGTTGTACAGAAACCCGTCTATAGAGTAGATAAGAGATTTAGTTTTTACACATGGGTCAACTAAAACTACAAAACGTTAGTGAACTAGGTTAGCCACGTCCTTGACAGCAACACGGAACACTAACCAACCACACAATCAGCCAACATATTGTTATTCGTTGTTCACCACATCTTGCTAACCCAAAATGACCTGCCTTGAATCCTGTAATCAGTCATCATATATTAACATCACTTGTTGTCAGCTTACCTCATACCTTTCAGATGATTTTCCTTTCAGTAAAACAAATAGTTTAGTTTAACTTTTATTCAGTTTTTGTTTGTTTGTTAGTCCTCAAATGTAATGCAGTGCAAATCTTTTTTTTTTCAAATCAGACGGCACTTATTACTGTAAAAGTTTTCTTTAATTTGCTTCTTTACTAAAAAGAGTTCTGTCCTTTACTGTCTGATCTTTGGCTTTTGTTAGTGTCTTTTTAGGAGAATACTGACTATGAATAATAACATACATTACATTATTTTTTTAGTTTGAATTAATTTTGCAGCCCTGAGTAGTGTCTGCAGATCTTCCTCTCAGGCTGCAGATATAAATCCACCAATTAGGGCAGAGCAGTAGCATCTATATTGCCTGAGAGGCAAAGCCTGGGGCAAAAAAAAAAGCCTGCAAATGACTTGCTGCTGCTGGTAAAGCTTAATTACTGTGAACACTAATAATTAGCAGTAATAATTGAAGAGACCCATCAACAATTTAATCAACTTCTTCCATCTCTCCTCAGGATTACAACAGCTGGACATTTCTAATATAATGTTGAGGGAGATTTTAGTGACTAATGCCTTTGCTTGTAGGTAAATGTTTTTTTTTTGTTTTTTTTTTTTAAATCTGTCTATGTAGACAGAGAACATTCTGGCAGGGGGTGCTGTCATGAAACTAAAACTATGAAATATACATTTCTACAATAATGTACAGAGCAGCTCTGTATGCTTTAGGAGGAGCTCTAGCATTACTCTGCATGATATGAAAACATTCAGCTCAGCACAGTGGATTAACTAAACATTAAAACAGGAACTTGAAATGAAAAATGTAATGTGAGTACATTCAACATATCTCACCAAATTAAACTGCATGTATCTTAAAGGTCTTTCTAACATGATGAATGCTTTTCCTGCATTTTAAAAGCTTTTTTAAATGTTTTAAAACCTGCATTGTTCACATTCTGTGTTTCCTGCGGTTTAACCGTTGCTCTGTTGCTCTGCTGCTCTGTCACCCTCAGCTCTGGTGCAGAGTGAGGTCAGTCAACCAACGACACCATACCAAAGAATGGGAAATATTATGGTGCCACTTCCTCTGCCAGTGTATCACTGCAGACAAAGCTGTCAGGTGCACAGCAACTGAAGCCAGAAAAGGTGATCTGAAGTGCATTAGCATTTTATCACGGAACATATGCTTTTTATTTTCTTTGACAGTCCTGAGAGGTATGCCCCTCTGTATTTGGCAGAAATGTCCCCATAGAATGAGGACCTGTTCAACAAAACATGACTCTACAGCACCAGTAGTGGTCAAAAACTTCACAGCATATCTTTAAAGAAAGGCTTCATGTTTACCTTGAAAAGAAGGAGATCCAAATGACTTCTTCTGAAATTTGGAAAACAAGCCTTGATACGTGCAATCATGGATCATGGATGAATCCATATATCCACACCATGGACTTCCATTCTTAGTAAGCCGGACATTGTTGTTTCATTCTTATTCAACCATTGGCCCCATCCTTGAAGAGCACCTGACTGTTTTATTTAATTTTCTACTCCTTTACTGCAATATTACGAACACTATTGTACTAGACCCAATGCAGCACTCCCTATTTTTTTCTTCATAAAACGTACATTTTTGTAAAAACAGGATGTCTCTCCGGCTCATTTGTCCTCCAGTGTGAATCCCAACTCAATGACGCAGCAAGTATTACTCCAAAAGGGCACTGCTCCAGAGGTTTGCAAGGGAGGTGGCCCCTGAGCTGGTTTTAGACCTATGTTCTCCTTTGGCGGACTGCCCCACTGCCCCATGATTGAATGCCACTTGACATATTTTCAATAGGTTCGTCACCTTTTTCCTGTACTCCTGAATATACATCAGAGCAGCTGGTGTCTCAAGAGAGGCGTCGATCCTTCCTTTTCCTTTTAGCTCTCTGATACTGTCTTTAAGCTGTAGGGTACCTCCTTTGTCTTGACAGATGGAAATGTGCAGGGAGAGCTGATCTATAAATCCTCCAGCTATGACTGAAATAACATTGTGTATAACACGCAAAAAAGATGATTAAATCTGGAAACCTCCAAGCGGATGTTGCTGGATTTTGTCAGTGGAGCCATCTTAATTTTTCTGAAATGCAGACAAAATTTCAACAGGCCAAAAGGGAGGATTTGAAGGTTTCTAACTGGGCCCTGTTTGTTTATTCTATCCTTTGCTGATGCCTGTCAGCTACTGGCATAAATAGTTCCAATGTAACTATGTTTTATTTGCACTCTACAATCTTTAAAATCTTTTTTTTTCTTCTTCTAAAAGCAATGCACAACACAGGAGGATCTGGACTATATGAAGGATACAATTCTTCACTGACAGGACAACTACAAGAACCTTTACATGTGTAGCAAGGTGAAAGATACCGAAAGAAGCTGACTGTGGCTATCAGTGAGCCAATGGCCTTTTACAAAACACGTTTAGGGATGATAAATCTGGCTAATGAGGTCTGGCTAAGGAAATGACTCACCTTAAAGCTACTAACAGCCTTCACAAGCGCTTGAGGCAGCCGATAACTCAGAAAAAAGGTGGGGATTTCAGTTGTCAGTGATGTTACACAGTAAATTAATTAAATGGCCCTCCAAAGGCTTAAAGAATTGCCAATTAAACATATTAAATATCACAGATGAATACTGAAAATGTCAGCTTTCCAGGCATCTTAGTGTATGTGTCATCCTGAAAATTCAGAGAGGATACAGTGGCTAGTGACACATTTTCCCCATCCAACTGTCAACATTTCACTGAGTTAAACTTACAGAAAGTACAACAAAATCCAAAGTACATCAGCACATGGAAAGGGACAACAAACCCTTTGTACAGACAGAGACCCATTTTCCCACAGTCCTATAGGAGAACCACAGGGATTGCAGCTACAAAAGCACAGTGCTACCTGCAGCTGCAAGGCGCCACCTCAGATGCATGCTCTCCATCTAGCTGTCAAAATGTTGCTAAGTATCCGTAAGCCGAAAGCATCTTCTGCACATACCCAGATGGGGACATTATTTAGTTTACAAAAACAGTCGAAGTACCCTTACAGGATAACTACAGTCATTACCGCTGCTGAAACAAACTCATACATGGGACTGTGGGCTCCTGTCGGAGGACCTGCTGTATGTAGGCGGCACCATATCCTGCATTTATCCCGGAGTGGCCTGAGCAGCTGTGCTTGAGGTCTCAATTGAATGGGAAGAAGAGGATTCCCCTGCTGACATGGCACAAGTGTTACAGTACACGTGTTGTCCAATTAATAAGGTGTCTTTAGAGGACCACCAGGGAGGGAGGGTAGGAGAGGGGTTTGCCTCAAGAGGGGGGCGTTTGGGTTCATGGCCCACCTGCACCCTCAGACAGACAGTTATTTCTAATTGTGTCAGCGGCTTCACCCTTAAAACTGTAATTATATGTGTAAATAAAACACACCCACATGGCTCAAGTTACTTTTTATTTAACCCTGAAGTCGATATAATTAATTTATGACCTTTATCAGCCTCTGTCCGGCAGGAAGAGCAACAACAAATTCTCCATAAGCAATAAAACACACCTTTGCTGATTAGACTGAATCAAAACACTTAAAGTTTAACTCCACCCTCAAGTTCTGCTAGAACCTTCTCTCCCAGCACATTTAAAAACTGCAACAGAGGAGTGAGGGAACAGCGACTGTAGGAGGCGTGGCCTCGTGGCTACGTAGTGTGTGGGTCAGGGGACACGGGGGAGACTGACTGATTAGACACTGATTAGAATCTTTTCTTATATAAATTTCATGACGTAGACAGGTCCCAACCGGTCGACTCTATGTCAGCATTGACCTCGCAGGTTCAGGGCTGATTTTAAACAGTAGATGGTGTGTTGAGCCATTTTCAACCCATGAAATCAAGATTTTTATACATTTGGTAAGAAATGTCAATATTAACACCAGCACTGATGTGTTTCATCACAGTACAGTCATAACATTTAGTTTACAGCTCAAAGAACACATTTAAGTGTGCAGTACCTCTTGAAGTTGTGCGCCGCAAAACCAAAACAGTGAGCTGAAATCCACTTTCAAGCTTCGTAGAGCTAAAGAAAATGGCAGAATTGGGTCCCAATACTCTGCGGGTTTGTCATTACAAGCAACCCCTTTCTTATACACAGAGTTAATTGATCCTTTGTTAGTAAAAAAATATTGATTATAGCAGCTTTGATCAACTGACTCAAGAGGTCAAGTAAAATAGTTTATCGTAGCAGGTAACAACAGAGGCATCTACACAGAAAGGATGCTGCTGGGTACCTGGTCCTCCTATCTGTGAGGCGACAGTGGTTAGCCCAAATGTCCATTAACGTCATTCATAGAGCCATCTCCCTTCTTTGAGTTGAATAAAATGAAGGAGGTGAAGGGAGTGAGTGTCCTGAATGTGCAATATGTAGTTTTTTTCTTGAAAACAGAGTACTGGCCAGAAAATAAAAGCTTTTAAAAATCGAGAAATGTCAGCACCTGGTGAAGTAATCACTGAGTCACAGTATTGATCAACAATTCTCTCAAACCCCTGCAGAGATATTTTCGGTCATTTTGCAGTATGGTGCAGCACAAATCATTTTAATTGCCCCTTTAACTTTTGAGGTTTAATTTCATTAAAGTGGTGAAAATCATTAAACGTTTTGAAAGGAAAAGACAGTGTAATACATCTTTGTGAATGTGCTTTCCTTTTTTCCAAGAACACAAAAATAACTATTCCAGGGACCAAAGACTAAATTCTGACATGCTAATGATTCATACAAATGCTAATAAAGCTGGCTACAAAGAACTTTTTAGCTACAAGGGCCACACAAAATAATTTAAACACCTAATGGAAAACAATATTTGCTGAAATACCTTGATCACAATTACAAACACTGCTACAAAGCTGGGTCAGGTTAGGTTGAACAACAAACAGCAGCATTTGTCAGCTATAAAAGAGGTCAAGCAGCACTTGATGTGACTTTCATATTCTCTCAACATGAGACAATTGAGAACCCAGTAAGCATTTATTTAGTAATTTGCAGGCCAAAAAATGTCCAGACATCTTTATTAGACGTCTAGATTATAACCGTTCTTCCAACAGCGATTATATGTTGAAGTACATTGCTGGATAACCACTCAGAAAAACTGTCAAGGGAGAAACTGGGAGAAACTGTCGCAGGCCCTTGACCTCCAGGAACCCCTAAAAGTCATAGATTCACTGTGTGTTAGTTGCTTTTTATTCGTCCACGCTGGCGATAGCTGTGGCCGGAGGCATTATGATTTCGGGTTGTCCATCTATCCCATTCTCGTGAACGCGATATCTCAGGAACGCCTGGAGGGAAATTCTTTAAGGATGATCTGATCAGAATTTGGTGCTCTAAGGTCAAAGGCCAAGGTCACTGTGGCCTCACAAAACACGTTTTTGGTCATAACTCAAGAAATGACGACCATATTTCACAGTTGGTTGGACAATGAATTGGTGTCACTTTTGACTCAAAGGTCAAGGTCACTGTTGCTTCAAAATGACCTTGACAAACACGTTTTTGGCCATAACTCAAGAACTGATGCAATAATTATGACAAAATCTCATACAGATGTTTAATAGGATACAACAATAAAGTGATGACGTTTTTTACTCAAAAGGACAAAGGTCAGCATCACTGTGACATCATTATTTAACACCATTCTTTTTTTGGCCATTACTCAACACCATACTTCGACATCATTATTTAACACCATTCTTTTTTTGGCCATTACTCAACACCATACTTCTTTTGGGTAAAAAGTGATTATATTTTTTACCCACAAGGTGAAAGGTCAACTTCACTATGACATCATAATGTCCTGGAAAAACACTTTTTTGGCCATTATTCAACACCATAACACCAAATGCGATTGATGTGAAAACAAGCTAAATTGTCACTCAGCTAAGACGCAGAACATACGGTCTCTGTTCCGTTACAGACATTGTGACAGTTTTACCACCAACGTTTCTCCCTTGAGAGTTATATGTCAACCCACAAAGGTTAATCTTAACAAGCTGTCCACAAAAAGTCAGGGGCTACTCTGGGCCGTCCTATTTTGCTTATTCTAAAACAAGCAGACAGTGCAGAGGATACTCCGGGAGTTGTTGGTTACATCAATGTGACCACTAACTTTCTTGATCACAGCTCCTCTTCTCCTCTCCATTCCTCCGCTCCCCCCTTCGTCCAATTCACAGAGAGTATCTTACGCCCTTTTGTCCCCTGCAGCCCTCTGCATAGCTCATTTATGAAGTCTGGAAATATCTGCCAACTCGGCTTTCCCACCAACCTCTCCCTAAAATAGCCATGGAGGCAAGCGTGGAGGGCCCTCATTTCGTTGTGCAGCAACATAACCAGGTCATATCTGTCCTCTTTAGAAGAAGAACAGGCAATTTAGAACCCAGGGGTGATTGTCAACAACAACCCCGGTCAAGTACACGGGCAATGTTTGGCGATTGAGAGATGTCCTTTAATGGTGTTCCTGACATTCAAATGAAGAAAGTGGAAGGCTGAGACGGAATGAATATGGCAGGGAAGAGAAACGAGGACTTAAAAAAAGATGAAATTATGGAAACTGGGATGTACAGAAATGAAAAAAAAAAAGTAATTTATAGAGAGAGCAGAACAAAGTAAAATGTTCTTCTTTGCTACAGGCTCTACCATGACCATTGTGATAATCCCAACTGTACAAGACTTTTTCTTTTGGATTTATTGTGGAATATTCTCAGAATAACCTCCATGTATTTGTAGTTCATTCAGCCCATCTATGGAATACATAAAATGCTCAATATTCCAGTGCAATTTGAACATCATAATTCAAATTTGCTACATAGTAATCTGCCTTGAGAGGAAAATAAATCACACTCAGCCTCCTTACAGTAATTCACAAGCCTGTATGGGTCCTTTATTCATGCCAGTCAATCACTGTATGTGAACATGGCTACACAGCATGAAACTAGAAGTCTAGGAAATGAAAGAATGTTGCGTTCCACATCAACCATTGAATCTCCAGACAGTACCACCTAGAAGTGCTCACACTGGATGTCTACAACTCCCCCTGTCATCAGTCATGGAGGAATTCAAGGTGGCAAAATGCAAAGTCTTATTAAGTCTGAGAGACTCCAATGACAACCTGGTAAAGCAAGCATGTGTCACAACCAGATCTGGGCGCAAGTGGGCAGCCAACGCAGCTGTAAAGCAGGTAGTGAGTTCTCTGAAGCTGCATCATCGGCAGCCCCTATATTGGGCGGCAAGGCCTCGGCTCTGCACACTTCCAGCAGCTGGGAAACACAAGTGCAAGGAACAGGCGAGACATTGTCCAGGCAGAAGTACGGAACCGTGAGGAAGAGAGGCGGATGTCAAAGGTGCCTGGATGAAATCAGCTACACAGGCTCAGTATTAGACAGAAATGAGTAGTTCACCAATTGACTCAAGTCAGTTGTTCGTTCATTTATGAACGAATGACTCGAAAAAAAGAGTAGTTAATTTTACTGAACGAGACTTAAAGAACTAAGACACCAAAATGAACCGGTTGTCCCATCACTAACGTCTTTATGTAAAAAAGAAGTTTTATGCTCTTGCCTGTTTCTTTTTAAACTTCATTATGTAAAGCACCTTGAGTTACCTCTGTGTATGAAATGAGCTATATTAATAAACTTGCCTTGCCTTGCCTTCCTTCACCATCACATCTGCACACATGGGGGCTGAGAGACGACCCTCAATGTAAGCTCTGTGGTCAAAAGGGGACACTGGCACACATACTGTCATACTGAGTGCAAAACTCAAGGATGGTATAGGTGGAGCCATGATAAGGTACTTCTGTCTCTTGCTGACACACTACAGTGGGAGAGATGCAAGAAGAGGCCAGCCAGCATGGACTTGAGGAAAGCCATCACCTTCATCAAGGAGGGAGCCAAGCCTTTTTCAACCAAAAACCCAAACTCCTGGGAGATGAGGTCTGTTGTGGGAAGGAGGCTGCAGTTCCTAGAGGTGGTGCACATGACCTTCCATCTGGACATTGTAGCGTGGTCAACCGAAGACCAGAAAATCATTCTGGTTGAGCTGACAGTGCAGTGGAAGGAGGGATGCAAAGGATTTTCTCTATGTCAATAACGATAAGAAAAAGAAAGAAATTAGAAACATTTATTCAACAAAATGTTGACACAAGTACTTAATTATGGACTATGCTCACCAAAACAAATGGCAGGATATGAGCATCTTTTCACATAGCAATCAAAACTCTTTAAATATTTGTCTACATAACATGGAATGACCCTTAAACACAAGAGAGTAAAGCCGCAACACTGCTCACAGTTCTTGCAATGTGCGACATTCTGTTATATACATTTGTAAAACTGTAGATCCAACTATGACGTTATCTGTCTCCATTTTGCTTTCTAATGCTCTGTAAAGCTGCACACACCCACACAGCAACTTAAGTGTCTCAAATCAATTTTTTCCCTTTTCCAGCATGTTAAAGAGATCAGATGATTTTAGTGCAGTGTGATATGGAATCTAATTTTTAGCACTGCTAAACTTGTGGCCTGAGAGATTGCAATGCTGGTCAGTCTCAAGGCTGGACTACCAACCTGGTAAAGCAGGCAAGGGCCCCACGTTGACTGGGTGGCAGTTGGTTTGTTTGTTTGTTAATATGCACCACTATCAGACAAATTAAATTGGTATGTAAGGGCCCTGTCAAAATCTAGTTATAATACCTTAAACATATCAGTTGATACATTGCTTACAGGGTACATATTCCAAATAAATTTGCATGATCACAAATGATCACAACTTGGGGACAAGGGTTGAAGGAAACAGACAAGGGGCCCCACATCTGTTTTTTCCCCCAGGCTCCTCCAGTGGGTTAATCCGGCCCTGGTTGGTCTGTCAGCAATATCTCGAAAGATTGCCATGAAATACAGACAATTATGTTCCCTAGAGGATGAATCCTAATGACTTTGATTAACCCCATGGTTTTTCATACCAGAATACCAAGGACACTTCATGGCAGAAAAACAAACAAAAAACTTAAATAATAATAAGAATAAGAACAAAAACATGACAGCATGCTAAGATGCTAATTTGATAAAACATAATCTTGAACTCAATGTTCACATACTGTGCTAGGCTTTTTCCAGAGCTATCAAACATATCTCATGGTTTTCATTTGCAAATGGAGTTGTTGGCTCCGTTGTCAGGAAAGAATAATTTTCACAAGGTAAACAATTAACCTTCCTGTTCAAACATGCAAACAGTACACACAATAGAAAACAAGATAACCTTACCAAATGCTAGCATGACACCACACTAACTTTAGGGTGGTAAATTCTAAACACACCTTTACTGGATGTGTAGACTTTTCTTTGGACCACAGTTTTACTGATTACTGTACTAATCAAAACACACGGGTCTACAGATGCCAGTAAACACACAAATGCTGAACCCAGAAGTACAAATTTCAGTACCAGCAAGATGTCTTACAGTTGACTGCACCACGATGATAAAAAAAAGTTCTCAAGTGACAGATACCATCTCATGCAGTGGCCCTGCAAACCTACATATTCATGCTGAGCACTTGAGTGAACCTCACAGTGTAAATCTATCCTCCAGCAGTCTGTGAGGGTTCGGTCAGTGACTTTTGTATTCAACAAAACACATCCCCTCAGAGGCTAACACAGGCCAACATGATGCAACAGTCTTAAGCAAATGTGGCCAATTACAACACATGCTAGTGGGTTTTTTTAACTTATGGTTAAACACATTTGGTAATGCCCATGCTGAGGTTAATGAGATGCCCTTATCATACACAAAAGTTAAGACCTTTACTTTTACTAATAATAATAAACAATATTTTTAGTAGACTAAAGCATCAGATCAGATTCATACAAAGTTCCAATTCTAGTCTATTTTATTGCAGTGTATTAATGGTGGCTGGTGTATTTGTCAGATAAAGCATCACTGCTCACTCTGTGATGTCTGTTACATTTTATGTATGCGCATGAAAACAACACTAGTACTTTTGCTGTCAGACACTGCGGTCTACACAGTGATTAATTATGGGTGTCAGGGGTACAGTTAGGAGGTTTTGACCTCGCTTCCTCTGAGTCTGTGTGTGCATATGTGCGTGTGTATGAACAAGTGGGTGCTGAGAGAAAGGAAATTCATGAAAAAACAAAACAAAACATTGTTTGACTGATCCCCAAAAGAACAGCATAAAACTGCACACTGCTGTTTGCTCCTCATTTCTTTTAATAAATAATCCCAGTAGCTCTGAATAGGTATGTTCAGTCAAGGTAAGGATGAATTCTATATAAACTTTAAGTATGTTTTTATATCGTTGAATTTCTGGTGATAAGTTGAACAATTGTTGCAAACAAACATCTCCATCCCCGGCTATGTGAGATGATTATATAAATTGCATTTTCTTGTATTTTGTCATTTTTATTGTTACTGGCTTGTTTGTCTTCTTTTCTATCAGCTATATTTTAATCACACATTGACAATGACAACTTGAAAGTTAGAAATTCAGCGATTTTCAGATTTTTTCAGCATAAAACAAATTGAAGTGTCATTGCAGAATCCGTGGTTGATGCTACTTTTATAAAATATAAAGGCATCAAACCTGGCAGTGGTATGATCCATCTCAGCAAAATAAATTAATTTGATCATTTACCACAGCTGTCAGCTTCAATGAAGTGCATGTCTGGTTTAAATGTCAAGCTCATCTACAGAATGTGTGCATCAGCGATATCGTACCTACCAGAAGCTCTAATCCTTGTCTTCACCGAATTATATGTACAGATGACAGCAGTGTGGGCAGGAGGTTAATGTCTGGCACATCAATTTGCTTCATTCTACATGGCTCAATGAGTGTAGTGTGCAAAGACCAACACAACAAAGGCACATTTTCACGTTCATGGACCCGGAGGTTTGAGCACCTCATCCTGATGTGGCTGGACAAGGAAATCAACAAACCTCAATGTCCATGAAAGGCAGTCAGACCAGCTACGTGCTGCACTTCGACAGGCAGATACACCAGCATTGCGAAGGATTCTCTTGTCCAAAGAAATTAACCAGGCATCAGTGACAAAGTGGGCAAACTTCTTGAATACGGAGTATTAATTAATTAATTAGCTTTGTTTTTGGTCTCCACCAGCTTCTTTGGGAAAGATCTGACTCTAAATGCTCTGCTATGTTCACCAGCTAATCGCTAACTTTGTCTGCGTGCTGATTGGTGCTGGGCAGGTAGTGTACATTGGGTTTATCAGAGCTTTTATAGCTGAAAAAAGCTACCTGTTCATCTAGAAATTACGCTAATAAGAGTGGCAAGATTGAACCAAAACAGTAAAGTTGGCAGCTGTAACACCAAAACAATGAAGTGAGAGACACTAAAATGCTCTGTAGAGCTGCGGGGAACAGCAGAGTTGAGCGATAATTTTCTGCGGGTTCGTCACTACAAGCGACATCTTTCACATACATGTAGTCTTTTTATCCAACGTTCATATAAAAATATTTATTATAGCAGCTTTAAGTTATGATTATTGTAACAAACTACAATTCACAAAGTCAGGAATGAGATTTCACGCTCAAACATGCTAAATGTGCACACATTAGAAATCTAACAAGATGCTAAACCTCATAGAGAGCCAAAGTCCTGACGTAAAGTCCCGACTAACCTCTGTTCCACTAGCTTCTGTAAGTCAATGCAATGTCTCATTCAGCATTTCTTTCATCAGTCTTCCTTAAAAAAATGAAGCATGTTGCTGGGGTTTACTTTTCATATTTTAAGACAAATTGGCACTCGCTAGTAGAAATTGAAACCTTCCCGATAACGATTACTTTGTTAGCATACAAAAAAACAAAGCTCCCATAAAAGGAGATGTTAAAGATGTTTTTCAACTTTTTAGCTGTAACCTCTGCTGTCTAAAATTAATATATATATATATATATATATATATATATATTGAATAAACAATTATATTATCATTTTTAAAACAAATTTCAATCCTTATGTAAACATATGGAGTCAATCATACGACTTACTGTTGAGTAAGATTCTTTTTACAAGGCTGGGCTTTTTAGTAATTTGCCTTATTACAAATGTCAGTACAATTTTGAATGAGGTTGTCTTACTTGTGGAACAGAACCTGGAAGTTCAAGTTTCATTGCAGCCCTCTATACCAAATGTTGGCATGCTTAAATCCGAAAGCCAGTTTAATACCTGCCAGTGGAGCAACAATGACAGTTCAAATTTAGGAAACTACTTTTGTTCAAACAAACTGAGAGGTAGAGTATCATAATAACGTGGCTAATAAGTGGCTAACTCTGCTATTTACCACTTTATATCGCACCTACCAGACATTATTTTCCTTTCACCTTATGTGGAGGATTGCGCCTTTTTGGCTAGGAATAGATCCAATTTGTTCCAGTACACATTGTGACCTACAGAATAAGAGGGCATTGGTAAGCCTTGTTTTCAGTAGGAGTTCATACCAAATGCATTTTATATAATCCTACACAAATATGGGTATATTTTCCTGGATGCATTCCCACAGAAGCCTCATTGTTGGCAGATCTGAAGGCCTCTGGATGATGCTCTGGAAGGCCTCTGGATGAAGGTGGTGGTGGAGTATTTCTTGTTTTTTACATGGCTTATTAAAGTGGTGCATGGTGAACAGATGCTGAACTGAGATTAGTTGAGGAGGCTAGTTTTGCTGCATGCAATTACATGTCAACATTCCCTGATTAGGTTTTCAGGGAGACGATACGTTCCTGAGAACGCTAACACTCATCCATCTCCCCATCCTCCCTTCTTGGACGGTCAGTCACTGCAGGCAGTTGATACGGTGCTACAAAGAAGCATCAGATTTTGTTCCCCAAATTTCTCATAAAGTACTCTTCCCCAAAAAGCTAGGCAGAGAAAAGTAAACACCATCCCTGAGAAATCTCTCTAACGCGACAAAGATCATTAGGATTACTTAATGGCTAATGCTGCTTTTGCTAATGGAGTGAATTCAAATGAAGGCAAACTTTCTAATTGATAATTGATTGTGTGGTCATTAGGTGGGATGTAACAGAGGATGGGTGTCCAGCATCCAACTCTAGACACTATTATTGAACACATGCTGTCGGTCCCACGAGAGCCCGCTGCACTGACAGCTTGTTTAAATAGCCCACCCTAAGCCAAACCACTTGATGGACTCTTTATGTCTACCTGGGCACTGCTTTGTCTCCCCTTCAGTGTACCATTAAGTGCTCCAGTCAAGCTCACATGAAAGGAGTGAGCCACGATAGCACTGACGACTCGGTGCTATCGTGGCAGACTGCTACCATTGATAATTGGACTTAAGGTTCCCTCCTATTATGTGCTTGTCGAACAGCAATCTAACACTTTGCCATCTGTTTGTGTTAGTGTTAATCATATCTATTCTCCTACGATATTGTTCCAGATGGCTTCTATAATTGCATTGTTTCTTCTGCAGATGTTTTATGGTGCAGTTTCGGAGCACAGCCAGCTTTGGGTTGATAAAGCGCTGGAACGGTTAATGGGAAAATAACTGTTTTCACAGGCAGGTTCCAAGTTTTTGTCACTAGTCACACAAACAGTGTAATTTGCACTAATGGGCCAGGGTAACCATCGGATGACTGGGGGCCATATTAGCATAGTTCCACAAAACGGAGGAGGAATCCAAATTTAGACTGTGAAAATGGTTGGATCCACCATGGTGTGAAAAAATGAATCTCTTGGCATTCGGGATGTAGAAAGAGCTCCAAATGTACATTATGCAGGGACTTCTCATTATTTTGGATGGAGGGAGAAAGCATATACTACAGCGGCAGTGATAGCAGCTGGAACAATAGCAGCAGGAGTTTCAGTTCCAGGGATTAAGTTCTTGCAGAGGTTCTCTTGCTGCTCTGTTTGTTTTACAATATATCAAGTGGCTGGAAATATCCAGAGCATACCAAATGAAACCGTTTCACTGTTATGAAGGCAGTAGCACTTCAATAGTTGCCACACTTTGTAACAGATTTGCCATTAATTTAAAGAGTCACAAAACCTTTAAGGCTTATGAGTGAAATACGAGACAGTGGCTGTATAGACTGCCTCCGCCGTGAGATGCTGAACGGCAGCCTATTTTCCCTAATCGCCTGTGTGAGCACAACACCGCTGATTCAATCTGAATTTGACAAATGCTGCTGACTTGAGGACAGCTCTGGCATCCTACATGGCAATTTTGAAAACGGCCTCATTTTCCTGCGCCATTGTCTGCATGGCAATAGTGTCTGCGACAAACTGGAATCACATTATCCTGCAGATACCTGAGCATCAGCTGTGCCGTTTGAGACTCCGCCGGGGGAAATGAGGGTCACAGAGTCTCCCCCAGTCTCTGATTCATCTACTCAGATGAAGCAAAGGTCAGTTCATGATTCTAGCTCATCAGCTGAGCTTCACCAACCAGCCAATCAGCAGGGAAATTATTTTAGGAAAAGGTGGGAAACAGGTGTGCAAGGTATGGAGAATATGAATTACCACTTTTAAAATCTAGAATGTATAAGACACAATTATTATTCATCATTCATAATCAACAATCATTTACTCTGTTGTGTAAATCCTGTCACTGATGTCAAGTGGGCTTCTTTCAGGGAGCAGGGTAAACTATCAGCTCTAAATACTTGATGAGAATCGCTGTGAATCAGCAACAGCAAGTGATTACTGCAAGCAAAAAAAAAAAAAAAGGTTCCCTACAATTCTCCACATCCTCGCTTTTCAGGGGCCAAGCCATCTCCACTAAAAGTATATATTCAGCACATTTCTATACTCGCCACTCATTATTTAATGACAATGAAATTGTAACTATTATTGTCTCATTCAAATAGGCAGTGACAAAAGAAAGCGGCAATACAATGCTAATTTTACAGTGAGAAAGCAGAGCAGGCCATCTCGTGTTAGGAATCTCATTTCCTTTGTGCTCTCTGAATCAACTCCTGAATCTACTTAATTAAATCATGTATAATTCAGAACTTACGTGTTTGCGTGAGGCACAAATGCTGTAGTCAGCATTACACTACATACAAAGGCAGGTGTAAATGGCCATGTAGCAGATACAGTTTTCATTACACTACTAATGAAGCTGTAAATGTCTGCGGGATGAATGAAGCTGACAGTGAGGAGGCTGCATCAGGGTGGCTGTTAGTGCTCGGACAGGCTTGTTGTAAACTGTCCACTCATAAGCAAAGACATGACAAAAGGCTGCCTGCAATATGCAGGGAACAAAGCACACGCATATTATCTCCACCCACGTGTGAACACACCAGTCTACTCCCCCCCTGCAGAGGAAGCAGTCTGCTTCCAGCCCCTCATGTCAAGGTTTCAGACCTAACAATGTGGCAGAATCCTCTGCTGGAAAAAAAAAAGAAGAGGCTGTGAATAATAACCAGGTGTAGCTTACATGAGATACAGTGAAACATGAGGTGATCAGAGACGGCTGAGGAAGGACAGTAAAATGAAGTTGTGCAATGAGGAGCTGGATATCTGCGATGGTTCAGGGCACAAAAAATGGAAAATAACTAATCATTGGCATCATAATAGCCACCCAGAAAGGGTGTTTTGTCTCCATTTGCAGCAAAGCAGGCGATTTAGGGGAGATTTAAAACTCAATGCAATGTGCTGTATTATCTATGAGTTACTGCGTGAAAATGCAGGACAGAAGAGGGAGAGAATCCAAGGACTGAACATAACATGATGCCATTTTAGAAGACATTTTAGAAGCCAGAGAGCTCTAATCTATTATATCTATTATATAGTGTGATTAGAGACAGTAGTATGGGAAATCATCAGCTGAACCCAGAATACATTTCAGCTTCTGTATGTGCCCAAAGGCCATGTTTTTCCAGCTTCTCCCTTAAAAATCAAGGATTTCTTTTTTTTTCTTTTTACCTCGGTGTGTTTTTTTTTTTTACTGAATCAGCGTTTTGGTTTCAACAGCTCAATGACCTGCTGTATTTGCCTTTTTCCACCAATCAAATGAAAGAGTGAAACATGCTTACGGTACTGCTTTTAAATCACTTTAACGTACACTACTTTGAGAAATGCCAATACAATTGTTGTCAAAGTAATGTCGTTACATGCTTTTTGACCTGGCAACAAGCGAGAACAAAATAACACCAGGGGCTGAGATGAAACCGTTATTGTGTTTTGAGGAATTTTTGTTGCTATTTCTGTCGCTGCTCAGTGACGCTGGTCCAGAAGGTGAACACGGGGTCACCTTTTTATTCATCACATTAGGCCGGTGCCATGTCAAGGTCAATGCAATAATGGCAATTTTAGAAATACTGCCCACAATATTTGCCATAAATTTCTTGGGAGGGAAGATACACTCTTATTTGATGAATTATTAATAGAAATTAGAAATCAATCAGTATAATTTTAGCAGTTATATGTGTTGAAAATGACATCAATGTCTTGGGGACATCCTACAATCAAATTAAACTGTCTCATAGCAATGATGGACCAAGATAAACACCTTCTATAACATAGTCTACGGTTAATATTTGATTCATTGTTCAAATAAAACATTCTAAATGTGATGTATGACTGGCTCCGCCATGTCCTGTAATTAGCATTTGGAAGAATTATGTTTTTATTTTTTTACATTCAAATTGACACATTCAGTTGTTTTCCTACACTGTTATTGATTGTTGCTAAGCAGATGAAGTAGTTCGGGTTCAGGTTACTGTCCAAAAAAATAAATAAATGAGTTGTTGACTCACCATTCCTTTGTTAGAGCAATGGCAATCGGATTAGTACTGACAACGCAGGAGAGGCCAAGTGTTTTTAATGACAGAATATGGATTTTTTTGTAAATTAGTTCACGTAAATCAGTTGAGTCTGTCAATGGCTTTCATGTTCTATCTATGAGAATAATCTCTAGATTATTCTCTAGAAACAGCTTTGTAGTCTGGACAGCTACCGAGGCTTTTCTTCACATACTGAGAGCCTTTATATACAGCGCAGAGTGTGTGTTTTCTGCCACTGAAAAGCCTTTGTTTTTGAGAGCACAATTGCAGGAATATAGTAAACATTAAAATGGTTTGTTTCCACTTCATCATATATTGGTCACATTCAAGCCTTAAAATCCTGTGTTTCAATCAGCCTGATTGTTCATACCAACCTCTTCAACTTCCCTTGTTTGCAGCTGCACTATAACTATGTAACTCCAATTTTGCTGATGCCTAGCAGCTAGCAAATCTTGACATTTGTTCAACCCTTCCCCTGTAGTGTTTCACAGGTCGTATGTCATATTTAAAATGCATATTCATACAGAAAGAGACGGCAATACATGGAGAATCAACTGGGTGAAATGTTGGCAGGTTTCTAAATTAGATTATTAGCAGCGAGATCATTAGCATACACAAACATGGAGTCTTATTATAAGGCAGCTGGACCACTCGCAAGAGTGTGAGACTCGGTTTGACCTCATTAGTGGGAGCATATGGGAGGCAGACCTGCGTATCAGTGCAGTTATCCAAGTTTCAGTGTGAATGCCCAGCATGATCTCCTCACTCCACTATATGGGCTCAGTCTAATGAATATGCATTAGCAAGAAAAAAAAGGCTGGAAGTGAATCTTATTTGGCTAATCTACTTTGTTTAGCACTTCTCTAATCTGCAGTAATAGCTCAGGGACACAGGGCATTTTGTCACATAATGTCTGGATGCCTGTTGTTAGATACTTGTTCTTCCTCATATTGTTTGTGATTTTGGCATCGTGGGAATTTAAAGCTACATTAATTGATGTTTTGGGCTCACTTTGGGGCAGCAGAACAAGCTTAAAACACAACATCTGACAAATGATCACCTTATTGTTGTTATGGCAACAATAATTTGTTTGCATGCAATTGCCTACACATCCACCAGATACGGCAACATCAGCATTCATTTGGAGTTGTGTTTGCCAAGTCCAATATTCACACCTTTTTTTAATTTTTTTTTATCTCTGTTTGGTCTTCAACAACTTTTGAGAAAAATATTTGGCTCTTCAACTGCCAAATGTTCCACCATGTTTACAAGCTAGTAGCTAACTGTGTCTTTTGCCGTTTGGTGCTGGACAGGTAGCATACAGTGGGCTTATTTGAGCTTTTACGCAGAAAACAGCTGCCTGCTGCAGCTGGAAACAAGTTTTAATTGAACCTTTATTTAACCAGGATAGATCCAATTGAGATTACAAATCTCTTTTTCAAGGGAGTCCTGGCCAAGATAGGCAGCAGTACAATATAAAAACAAGTGATAACCAAAAACCAAAAAATGAGCTAAATGAGGCTAAAAGGCTCTGTAGAGCTGAGAGAAACTACAGAGTTGGGTGATCATTTTCTGTGGGATCGTCACTACTAGCGACACCTTACATAGTACACATGGTCATTTAACCCATAACTAATATAGGAAAAATGAATTAGGAATTGCTTATTTCACTTGGTGGCCACTGTTGCATTAAATATTTGAGTTTAAATTTGGGTACTTCATTTTCAATTCTTCATGCTTCACCTCTTTTAGTTATCAATGGTGTACCAATACTGTTACTGCAACTGGTAACTATAGCACTGTTTCCTGTTGACACTGTTTTATCGTCTCGAAATTTGAGGGAAGGATGTCAGGGTGCAAAGAAAAAAAGTGATGGCAGGGTCTTGCTTTTTTAAAAACTAAAATGTAAGATTCAGACCCCCTCCCCACCTCAATAATTTTAATACAGTCCCTGAGCGAAGCTCAAGCAGCATATATTGTTTGTATTGCTTATTATTGATGAAATGTACATGAACATAACTGTACAGGAGCTGGCTGCTTCAGATATTACTGAGATATCTTGAGTAAAGATATTTACTGAAATCTCTGTACCAGTTTCAGCTTAACCTTCTAAACCTTCACTGTATTGACAATTAAAGTGATTCTGATTCTGTCTTTGCGCAGCAGAGACATGAAAAACAAAGAACATGATGACAAAGATGATGACAAAGGTAATCAGGACCTCACATACAAGTCTAAGAAACAGCACAAAGAATCCTATAAAAAACAGATGGTATATGAGGCTCTTCCTGCTCAGCTCATCACAAGTGAAAAAAAGAGTTAATGCCAGAATCTGTGTCCAGTCCTAACTCTAATTCCAGTCCCATGATCCTCACGGGGTGCTGTTAGTTAGCCATATTACTGTCAGCTTGCCTCTGACAGGAACCAAGAGAATGACATACAGGAAATAAGCTTTAGAGTAAAAGCAGGTCATTTGGGAAATGAAATGGAACTCCCATTACTACCTGCCGTGCTAAACTGGCAGACATTTCCAGAGCGATCATTGCCGGGGTGCATAGCCTGCAGAATGTGGCACAAGGTGCTTCGATGTCAGAGATTTCGCAGAAGGGCTTTGATGATGCCCAGGGCTGCAGCACTGTCAAGAACCCCGGGGGAGCCAGACAGAGGTGGGAAGCTTTTCGAAAGGTCGAAAATTGCAGGGGAACTACTTTCAAGGTCCCTAAAAATCATCTGGTAGAGAGTGAGGCAGGGTGGAGCACAGGGCATTCATTATGTGGTGCAACAAGTGTGACATGAATACATTTTCATGGCAACACTGGCTCTAGTGCATTTTTAGAGCAAAACTGATTTTCCTAGGGTTGGAGCTTGAAAATATCCAGAACTAAAATCCAGATTAGTTCATATCATAACAGTCTTGGATTAAATGAATTAAATTCACAGGTGTTCTGCTCTATATCCCTCAATATCCCTGACCCTCTCTTACTTCCATTCACTGCTTTGCTGACACACACCATAGCTCATATGTTGAGCTAATCATTTCCAAGGCCATGATTTATAGGCCCCTTTTACTAATAAAGACTGAGTAACAAGCTGTCAATGACAGCTCAAGGTTATTTATGTCCCCTGTTACAGCAATGTTTCCTCTTCACCGGGACAATAAGACTCTCTGGCAAAGGATATTTGAATCCCTGAAGAAGTGATCACTTGCAGTAGGTGCAGCATGACAGGCATTTGCTTGCTAAGATAAGGATGATTAATTCTCATCTTAAATTTGTCTAGAAAATTGTCTCAAATGCACTGAAATTTGTGTTAATTACCTTATACTGAAAGATATTTTGTAAGAGTAAATGGAAAATGGAATCTGTTGCTCGTGTGGATGTTATCACATTTGTTGCTCTCTGCGGTCAGCGACAGACTCCTGCAGCACTTTCACCTTTAATGTAGGAACAAAGCACGCGCTGCAGGAATCAATGCACTTGTCATTCACAACTATGGTCAGATCAGCAGAAAGGTCACGAAGACCCCAAAACGTCAATTTCCCCCATATAAAGTATGCAAAATCCCCCCAGAGCAAGCCTGCGAATATCACACCAGCCTCTCCGAATTTTCTGAATCCAGAACATGTCGTGTCACCTGTGTCGTTTCTGGCTCAGATACAGCTCCGATATTCATTACTTGTCATCTTTATGATTCCGGCCGTTAATAATAAAAAGGGTTGCTGTGGAAACGTGACCAAACAGTTTCGTGCCATTTAACAGCATACTAGATTTATTAGTTTAATGAACCCTAAATGACATGAATTCAATATTAGCATTCATCTTTCATTAAGTTATGGCCATGCTAAATGAACTAGCTAGGGGCAGTTGAGAATTATCAGCTAGACCTGCATTGTATCATTGTAATTAAATGCATTTCCATAAGGCACAGGGCTCGTTTCTTCATGATTGCAAGAAATTAATCATGGGTAGTATTAATTGCCATACAGCAGGGGTCAAAGAACCTGTGCAAGGTTTAAGGGAAATGCTTCTCAGTTTAGAAAACACCAGAAAAAGATACTACTGTTGTAAGGACTGTTGCTGTTTTGCTATTTGTGTACTGTTTGTATATCTCCCTCCACACCACAAGAGAAGTCATACGAATATAGCAAGGCCAGGATAATGCATCATGAATTACTTTCTAATTCCTCAATGTTCATGCTTTCAAGAACACACTGCACAGATATCTGCATCTATTTCCACCTATAGATTATAATTGTTGAAGACTTCCCTGGTGGCCATTATTCATCCGTAAGATAAACATTAGACTGGCGCAATCAAAGATAACAGTAAAAAGATTTAGATCTGACTCAGTCGGGGGGCAGATAAAGGAGAACACTCGCAGCTCTCAGACTTCCTGTTCTGAATTCAATTATATTCATGTGTGTGTGTGTGTGTGCATGTTTTAGGGTGGTTCAAGGGAGAACTTGGGACAAACGAAAACCACGGCGGGGAGGGAGAGAGTGGAGGAAACATTATTGGGGGCGTCAGGACGGTAGTGAACAGCAGCACGTAAAGTTGCTACATCATCTAATTCCTAAAGGTCATGTTGGAGTCAGTGAGAGTCAGTGTGCACCATTTCCACCATTGCACAGAGAGTTATCCTGTGTAGAATCATTCTTCACAACAAAGCAAACATCAACTGCAGCATCAATTGTAAGGATTGCAGCCTTTTACCAGTGCACTGTATATGACCAAATTAGCAAAGATTGTCTGTAAAGAACATAGCATGTTTCCTGAAGTGCTAAAACATCCTCTCATCGCTTCAAAGTATAGCTTTAGAGCTCAGTACCTAATATGGTTATGTTTTTTTGAAGGCAAATTATTATGTAGTTCTGGAGTTTTGAAAGTATCAAAAATATCTAACCCTTTATTTTGAAAATATCATAATCTACAATTTACAAATAAAAAGTGATACTCACACACTCACTCTCAGTGAGGTCGCCTAATGATGATGTCTTTAAGCAAGTGACTCAAGAGAACCCTGGGAATTTAATGTCTTCTGGTGAGGTACGGTCATGGATGTATAAGAACTGGATACGGCGCCATCGCTCAGCCTTGCTTCCAATTTTTTCCAGTGGCCACTTGCGATATTGCAGCGAAAAATCCCCCTGCAGCCCAAAAAGCATTTTCCCCATAGGCCACAACAGTAAAAGAGACGTCTGTAAAACTGTTGACAGGACACCTCCAACTGCAAACAAGGTCCATTATGACTCTTTCTATTATGAATCTTTGATCCATGGAGGTTTCATATTTGTAAAACTTTCCTCGAGCCGAGAAAAGCGATTTAAAAATCTGTGACGTCATCCCAATGTTAAGTCTATGGGCCGAGCAGGAACTCGCGGGCGGAGCCAGCGGGGGGAAACACTACTGCGCATATTCAGTGGGCCACATAACCCGGAAGTTAGAAACTTTTTCGGTAACTTTTGGGAAACTTTTGGGTCCAGCATCCAGTTCTTATACTACATCCATGGGTACGATGTGTTCACTTTCTACAAAGACAATAACTATATCATGAAGTCAGCAAACTGACAGCAATATTTACCTAAATTTTGCTAACATTAGCTAGCATCAGCCACCATAATCTACTGGTCATACCATACCAAGTGAAGCAAAACCCTTGATAGTATTGAATTGCGCAAGGGTGCATTTTATTGCCAATGAATTCAACTTTTTATTTGTAGGAGGAAAAACGTGTTATTCCCTGTGTCAAAATGTACATTGTCTCGCTTTAAGTCTGAGAAAATAACACGAATAAAGCCACAGTGATGTGATCAGGGTTATCTTGGGTTGGGCTTGGGAGCCCCAGGAATGGGGCTGGGCTGTGAAGAAATTTTGGCCCAAAAACATAGAGGCATGAGGAAGCCCGTGGAGGCTTTTTGAGCGCTAAGTCAGCAACTTTCATAGGATTGAATGGGGCGCCATCTTTGAACACGGTATCCAGTTCTCTTCAATAAATCCATGGCTTTTACCAACTGAGGATATGGAGTTTGAAAGATGTGGACGTCTACCAGGCAGGTATGATCTACTGAAAATATGCTATTGGTTGCATTATGGGATATGTAGTATCCAGTTGACCCATTCTAGCAGCTAAAAGTCAGGATATCTCAGTCTTTGCTGCTTCAATTTGGACAATTCTTACTTTAATCTGTCTCTATTACAATTATCTATAAACTCAACTCATTTCGTTTTGTATGTCAAAGTCAAGTTTATTTATATAGCATATTCCTTATGACAGGCGTAGACTCAATGTGCTTCAAAATAAAAAACAAACATATACATATGCAAACATATAATATAAGAAGGTATTACAATAAAAAGGGAATAAGATAAGAGGGTATTATTAGTGGGAGCCAGTGAAGAGAAGTTAAAATACGAGTGATGTGTTCAAACACCTGCTTTGCATAAACCATCTTTTCAGAATCTGACTGTGACAGGAAGCATCTAACTTTAGATATATTTTTAAGATGACAAAAGGAAGTCTTGGAGATATTAGATATGAGCTTCTGGAAGTTAAGATCAGCATCCAAAATCACACCTGAAAGGGTGAGGTAAAACCTTAATTTGTAAAGTAACTAGTAACTCTAGCTGTTAAAGTAAGAAGTAGGGTAAATGTGTAGTAAATATTTCAGTACAATATTTCCCTCTGAAATGTAGTAGATAATACGTATAAAGTGGCATCAAATGGAAATACTCAATTAAAATACAAGTACCTCAAAGTTTAACTTATGTACAGTACTTGAGTAAATGCAGTGTTGCATTGCACCACTGCTGCTATGTAGCAGAGATTAACATAATGCTGCAATTTCAGAATTTTGTTTTCAGAGCTAATAATGTCTTTCATTTCATTCAGAGCCATTTCTTGAATTGAACACTTCGTCAGCTGAATTGTTTGACATAAATAGTCCACATTTGCCTTGCTGAACATGTTAGTTGACTCACTGGTGAAACAGCAGATAACATGCTTTGCTATGACAGCAAAAACAACAGGTGTCTGTGAGGATATTGTCCAATTAACAATGTGACAGTGGCAGTTAGCCATATCATCAGAAACAGACCCACATGTACTGTATGTCCTAAGGAAATGAGCATAGTTCATGCTGCTGCTTTTGATATTATAGCATCTATGTATGCTGATCAGACTAGTGTAATCAGGATTTGATTAGGAACACTAACCACAGCCAGAGTCCTCATTAACAAGGCGTTAAATAACCATGAACATTAATGTCACACTGTTAATGTCATTATATTCCAGTGATTTAGTCAGATGTCAAGGAAAAAATGGAGAAAAACTTTCAACAGGTCTTTATTTAACTCAGCATAAATGCTAAGTCTTGTTCTAAGAGAAGAATTGCATAATATCCCTCCACTAGGATGGTACACAATGTGCCATTGTCCAGGATACTAGCAGACCATGAAATTAATATACTGTGATAAATTATTCATTATTCCAGCCCCTTTTTATCCATTACATCTCAAAGGAATCCTTGAGTGCATTCATGTTGACAATGCAGAACCGGACGCTGTGTGGCGGCGCTCGTTTGTTTTACTTTGAACACCGGCGTTAACAAGCTGAACGTGACATGTTAGATTAATTATGCTGTACAGCAAATGACCCCCAGGGCTGCGTGTGTCATATCATACCTTTCGCTATGTCCCGAGGCTTTGAGATCCAGGCTCCCTCTTCACCTGAGAGAGACATAACCAGATTACTACCCTCAGGCTGTCTTTGCTTCATCTTTCCACTTTGCAGAAACAAAGCCCTTAAGAGTGTGGGAGGTCACACAACTGATGTCTGTTTATGGAAGGCAGTGGTGCAAAGAGTTGTACCTCTAATGCAGGACTTCAGTGTCAGTTAAAGTTTGGTTTTGGGGAATTGTACTACTTTTCCTGTTTATCCAGAGGGAGACAAACTCCTGAATGCCTTTTTTAGCTACACTAGCAGTGTAGCTTTAGGGATCGCTATGTTGGTTGGGTTGTTCTGGCAGTCCAACACTAAAAGTGGAACATCTCAACTATTGCATGGAGTAGGATGATATTTGGTACAGATTTTAAATGTCTCCAGAACATTAATCACAGTACCAATGGTGATCCCCCTGACTTTTAATCTAGCATCAACTGTACGTTGAGCTGTACTCTGAAATAGAAGATAATCTTGCCAAACATTTGCATCTTAGAAAATATTAACAAGCTGTCAAGGATGTGTCATCAGAGCCGTGCTGTACTGTGACAGAAGTACAGAGTGAATGATCTGACATGAAGTTAGATGCTAAAGCAAAGTGGTCCATGAGGTGGTCAAGGGGGCGTGACAGTTGTGGAGATATTAGACGAGAGAATATTATAGCCTACAGTAGGTGATGTTACACTGTTGGGTGCAACAGGATGGAGGATGATATGATACTGGACTGCGACCTCAATAAAGACCCTGAAGCAGCTGTTGGAGAGAATTTTCCAACAACAACTGTCTAAAAAACAAACTCTCAGTAAATTGGCAAGCCATGATTATGATATGTTGAATAGAAGAGACCAGCAGCTTATTATGACCCATATTTACGTTTATTGTTAGGCGGAAACCAATGTAGCATAGGGAGGAGGTCGAGGTGGATGAATGGGTCAAACAATGCAGGACTTTCACCCAGGAGACTGCTATTGGTGTCCCGTGTGAAACCAAAAGTCAACTTTGACTTATTTTAACTTACGTAAGTGAAACCAAAAGTCAACGTTGACTTATTTTAACTTACGTAAGTTAAGTAACTAATGTAGTTATTTTAACCCAAACCATGATCTTTTCCTAAACCTAACCAAGTAATTTTAGTGCCTAAACCTACCAAACTGCAACCGTTTCACAACGTTAACCGGGTGTTTATTATTGTTTCCATGATGACAAAGTTCCGGTATGCCGATATATGCCGTTTTAGGAGTCATTGGAAAACGACTTATTCTGTCGATTAGGTTGGAGGATTTGTTGGAATGGAATATTACTTTTGCATTAAGTTTGTCCTTTATTTTAGGTCATTTGGGTATCATATTTAACCTTCTTCAGATTCAGATTAAGGCATTATAACTCTCAAGTCAAACAATTGTTTTTCCCCGTGTGGAGAAAGGCATATGATCTGTGTATGAGTCATACAACAGGTTTGGACCAGTCGTGAATTTTGTTCATACCTAAAAGAAAATATTACGTACAGAAAAAAGGCAAATTCCTCAAATTCTCTTAATTCTCTCTCGCGCATGCCGCTTAAGATAAAATCTGTTGGTATGAGTGCTTCTTGCAAGAAGCCTAATGTGTAGTACACTGTATGGCAGACCAGCCATACATCTGCAGCACAGCCTCTGATCTCACAGACTTCCAAGAATTCAACTCTGTTTAGACAATCTCACGTTGGGTAAGTGGGACTGAATCTCAAAGTCACATCTAAAACATCTTAAAATCCTGCACATGAAAGAGGATCTTAAAGTAGTTGTCTTGGGTTTGCTCTCAAGAATAGAGCCTGTATGGAGAGAATGAGAGAGAGAGAGAGAGAGAGAGAGAGAGAGAAGAAAATAAATGAGCTACTCTGTTGAGTATCCATCCATTGGACATCATCAGTATTGTATATGGTGTTGAATCACATGTGTTATAAATCGCAAGCCTCCAACTGGAGCAACGATCAAACAGAATAGACTTTAGACATTACATATAATCATGAAAGGAAATCACAAGCAAGAAAACTTTTCTCTCTTTTTGCAGTCTGTATCAAACTCACTTTACCCTCAAAATTGCTTCAAAAGAAATATATCAAATGTATAATATGAGAGTGTGTAATAATTTTCTACGAATTTGAATGCAGCACAGGACATATTTGGCACTATAATGAAGTCTTTTAGGCCTGATGTGGATAGAAATGATTACTGCTTCAATAAAGTATTTTTTCCCAGTAAATGGGAATGTAGTGAGAGCAACTGGCTGTCATTTCAAGTCACTTGAATTGAGCATATAAATACCTGCATTACACCACCTGCCATACACATAAATTCATTTCAGTGACACAGAGTGCAGTCTCCAACAACACTGAGTGGTGTGATATTGCCTTTGTATTTAAAATAAAAACTCAACTCAAAGTTGTGTTTATGACAAACACCTTAATACACTCTTTTTCTCTGCTGCAATTATTGCTCTGCCAAGTGAGCCACCCAAAACATAGTCCTTTTTGTCATTACAACCCGAGTAAATAGTTACGGATTTGTTCTCAAGGGACAGCGTACTATCACTCGAGCATCGGAAAAGGCTGACATAGCAGATCCCTGCACGATCCCTGTAGCCTCTCTGATAAAACTCACACTGTAGTGTGTAGAGGACAAACCCCTGTGTCTACTTGAAAGTAAACAGCCAAGAAATGGCTTCTTTTTGATCTGAACACAAGGCCCAGGACACTCTTTTCTAAGCTTTTACAGGTCAGCTCAGTTCAGTATTAGAAAGCAATTAATGTAGCAATTAATGTATTAATGTAGTACCTGTGGGAGTGATTCAGAGCCTGCCTGACCTTGGGAAACTGACCCTATAAAGAAACATAAAAGTCCTGAACTGTTATCAGATTCAACGTGGCTCTCCACTTAGTACACTCTGGGGGACTGTTAATCTGTTGGCTGGAAAACATTTTTGGTAAATAACCATCGAAAGGTGTTTTCTCTGCAGTGGTATTCCCGTCTCTTGCCCCCATCGAAAAAGCTTCAGAGGATTAGGGAAGCTTTTATTCAGGAATCTTAGATCTTGCTTATGGCTTATAAAGTCTAAAAGGCCCACAACTGGGAATTTGATTGAACTAACAGCTGCTTTTATGCTAAATTAAAGATGTCCACGCATGACCCGCTGGACCAGACACTCTATTATCATTCAAGGATATCTTGCAGAACAGCATTTTCAGTCTAGACAAAGTCATCATAAACTCCAAACCAAGGTTGTCCTAAAGTCAGCGACAAGTCACTTTTGCTTGACAATCACTGCCAGCCTTAGCAAACAAAATGTCTTATCCTGGCCTCATCTGAATGACATGGAGATAATTATCGAGGTGGGCCTCATTGGAATTCATTAGAAGCCCCTTTCTCTATGAGACAATGTGACTATTATGTCAAAATCCCTGTCAGCTATTTTTATCATATCTGCCGCAGATCTAGTTGTCAGGGAATTCATAGGGAGGTAATTACCTCACACTCAGGAAAAATAGGGTGGAGACCGACAGACAGAGGGAGGGGAGGTTCCACATAAACCAACACCCCAGGGTTGTCTGACGACAGGAGCGGTACGCTGGAAGAGACTTAAAATGTATGACATAAAATCAGGGAGACAAGGAAATTTATGATTACCGTGTCACCCCGAAGAGAGCTGTTGTGGAAAGCCAAATGTCAGCAGTAGCTATGAGTTTGATTAACCACATTCTCTGGAACAAAGCTAAAGGCAAGCTGTGTGCCACTGCAATCCAGAAAACGTCCAACCTAATGCAAGCTTTTTTATTATGTAAGCTACCCATAGGTGTGAATTTGGTTGTCTGGTAGACTGGATATATTATTAGAGCTAGTTACTGGGCTCCAAGATGTTGCCATTTATTCAGATAAAAGTTTCACACCTTCCTCATACCCCAAAAAAGTATTCTCTCTTCCTGATTGGCTTCTGTATTGTGTAAGAAACCTATTTGAGGGCATTAGTGTCTCTCTCCCTGGCCCAGCTCACTCATCCTAGACTTTACATTGAGATTAGGTCACACTTAAAAACAGCTTTTCTAAGCTCTGGAGAAGTTTTAAAAATATGGAAGCTGTAAAGTAAAAAACAAAAGTAATAATTGACCTTGTTTGCACTTCAAGGTGTCCTGTTGACAGTCTTACAGATGTCTTATGACGGCGTCCTACAAGGAAAATGTTTTTTGGACAGCATATGATTTAATGGGCCAATGGGACAAATTGGCAGTAGGAATGAGAGTGACGCTGTGATCGACAAGTGGCTGATGGTATGGCACTCTATCTTCTAATGGCATATGTCGATTCCAAATGGCATGTCACCAGGGGTCCAAAAATTCAGCTTTCTAGGGGGGTTCAACACCCCCCTGAAAAATAATTAGATTTCCCTGATCTAAATATGTGCATTTTAAGACATTTGGAGAAGAAAAAATTGGATAACAATAGTTTTACAAACATGTCAGTGGACAGTAGCATGCGAATCAGGTTAAATGTGCAATGAATTATCCACATTACAATCTGGAAATACAGAAGAGGCTAAAATGATCACGAAACATCTGAAAATAAATGTTGACAATGTTTAAGTGTCCAAGTAAAGGGAAATTCACACTACAGACACCATCTACTCTTTGTTCTCTCTCACCCTCTGTACTCACTGCCAGTCCCTTTCTTTGTGACTCTGAAGTGTATTAAAAAGAATTAGTAAAATTATATACAACTTCTTTATTTCATCTTTGTGTTTGATTTTGCATCATTTTGGATTTGAATTATAGAAATGTGTCTCAAACAGTACATAAACGTAAGCAAAATATGTGTTATACAATAATACTATATTATTACACCATAATTATGCTAGGTGTTTGTGTTGTTGGTAAATTGAGCCTTTTGGTTGCACTGTAATTACCAAAAAACATATGTCTGTGATGACATTGTTTGAATTGGATCAGGTCAGGTTTTTTTGTGTTGAACAGCACAGGGACATAATGCTAATCCTATCCTGGTCACAGTGGGCAGTACCTGCTCTTCCTCTCTCATCTCCATCACCTTCTCTCTTTCTTTTTCTCAGTCTCCTCCTCTTGTCCCATATCTCTTCCCTTCCCAAAGCTGAGCTTTGATTGATGGAGTCTTTTCATTTTCGTCTGTTTCAGTGAAAAAAGTAAACACAGGGTCAACTGATATTTATATGTAAATGTTACTGGCCTCTGCTAGGATAGTCTTGCAATGAAAATAGAAATAGAAAGGGGTACCTCATTTTAACATGAATTTCATGAATTTCAACCCTTTACACAAACTGAATTGAAAGAAAAGCATTTCAACTTTCAATGAAAGTTTATCAGTCTACCACTGAATGGGTGGAATTAACGTAAGCTGGCTAGTGGTTTAGAAAATGGATAGATGGATGGAAAAACATGCACCGACAAACAGAATATATTTAATAACAGTTCTCAGGTGTTATATTGTCAATTATGTACAGGTATGACGAGTTTGATTCCCAAATTATATATTCACCTACGGCCGCATTGAGCTTTCAAAATGATCGCCTTTACAACATTTGACCAAATCTTTATTACATTAATGGTGGGTAGATTATGGTTGACACATAGGTAGAATTTTAGAATATGAAATGAGTTGTACTTATAAACAATTTAGCAAAGAATGTCATTATGATGATTTGTAGAATTTGGAAATGTGGTAGACAACAATGCATACCCCAACCCATATCATACCTAAGGATGCTGCAACACATAGGCTGCAACAATTTTCGCCAATATTAGCTGCATTTACATGGACCCTAATATTCCACTAATAGTGGGAATAACAGCCCAATCTGAATAAAAATGCCTCAAGTAACCACCTCAATCTGGCCTGATCGGAAGAATTTTCAATGGGGGGTGGGGGGGTGTAAACCTTTCATAATCCGTTCAATGGGAAAATATATGTGCCTAATAACCATGTAAATCCGATCCTTTCTCTTTCTTTCTCTGGTTGGAATAAATCTATTCTTTCTGCACGTTTATCCCACGTGGGATGAACATTAGGTGATGTTAACGAGTTTCTGGGAGGGACAGAAACATGGTGGCAGCAAAACCAAACTGCTCTGTTGCTGATCCAACTAGTGATGTATCAATCATGACCGTATCATTCATTTCTACTACTCTTTGATATGAACTAGTAGTAATGACTCATCTCAGAGAGTGAAGAAAGAAATGAACAAATGACTCAAAAAAAGAGTAGTTCATTTTACTGAGCGAGATTTAAGGAACTAAGTCACTAAAGTGAACTGGTTATCCCATCACTAGATCCAACTTCGCCTCAATGGTCGCAAAGCTCGAAACAAGTTGTTCAAACAAGTGTTTGAAAAGTCTTCTTCATATTCTGCTATATTTCCGTCAGATTAGATGCTTCACAGTGGTCAGAACCACTGTGCGCATGTCAAAAGAGTTATGTTCTGAATAAATGCTTTGGGGCACGTAAACACACATCTCATTGGATCACTTTATTTAGCGTCCATGTAAACTGTTAAGTTGGAATCTCTAATCAGAATGATTTCAACTGGGTTGAAGAAATATTGTCCATGTAACTGCAGCTATTGTCTCATTCGTCTGCAGCTTGTACCATCAGAATAGTTTGAACGTCATTATAATCACATACAAATTCTACACATAGTAGCGTAAATGTTGTGACACTGCACAATGAAGGACAGAGCAAAAATAATGGGCTTTACATCAGCAAGGGAGCAGCCAGCAGTCAAATCTGCTCATTTTCATAATGCGCAAGAGAAAGAATTGGTTATTCAGGCCTATTTCATCACATCCTCTCCATCACCAGTCAGGTGCGACAGCCTTTTAATTAACCTGAGTGACATGAAATGATCACATTTATCATGTAGACGTTCACTGTTCGCCCAAGTGTTGTTTGAAACAGAGTGGTAGGACGGTGGGACACGCTCGCTCATTTCCTGCTGTATATCTAAATGTAGTGAGAAGATAAGCTAAAGCTAATTTTTACTACATTACTAATACATGAAACAAGCTTTAGAGAAGTATTTTGTATAGTGGGATTTCATGCATGGATTAATTGATTACCACATGGATATCATAAAGATGTATGTAATCATGATCACATGGTCCTCATGGGATCTTGGTATATTTCACAGGCAACCCAGATGTGGAAGTTAGAATCTCATTCACAAAATGCTTGGAACTGTGACAGGTTAATCAATAGGATTATAGTATGAAAATGTTCTTGACGCACTTTTACATCAATCTTATGCATAGAATTTTCTGTACGTCCCAATCCACCCGGTATAATCCTTTCACTCCCAAGACAGATATGTGTGCGTCCACTTAATCAACTGGTTGCAGAATAATCTCATCATAAACAGCCTCAGCTGCTTGTCCCCCGGAGTGAACGATGCGCTCCTATCTCTCATGCCCAATCAAAGCATCTCGCTCTGGCTTGGTGCCAGGTAAGATAGTAAGCCCAGACTGCCGTCCGGCCCGGCAGAGGCCCACCCGGTGTTAATTCAGTGCAGAGACCAACCTGGCAGGCGCACTGTTGGGGAGATTGATGATGTTGCTGTGTTTAATTACTTTTATTTGTGTTTTTGGCACGGGGATGTCTTTGACAAGACGAGAAAAAAAAAAAAAGCTCAGAGAAAACCAATCACGATGACAAGGATTTACAGACCCAAGTTTCTTCTTGTCTCTCTCTCTTAACTACTTATCATTTGTGTATTAAGAAATGCTACACTGAAAGGAAAAAGAGAATACAGCACAAGTAGATAGACAGCTTGAGTGACCTTGTAGTGCAGATGGGGGATACAGTTTTGTGGAGTGTTGTGTAGGAAGAACCAAAGACACCTTAAGGTCTTTTGGGAAAATACCTAGAGAGCTAAAAAGAAGGCACTTTCTTTATGCATCCCCTTGGCTTAGCAGTGACACTTTATTTAACCCTCCTATTTAGCTTTTATAAGTATTGTGTTAATATGTGTGCTGTTCTGTGTGAAAAAGCTTGTCAGGAAAAAAAAAACAATTCACATGAAACTCATTAAGTCATTATATATGTCATGTCATTATATACTGTATATTATTATATATTGTTTTATCTAGTAAGTTTCTTTAAATTGCAAAGCAGCAATAGGGGTAGGTCAGACTGTGTGGGCGGACTGAATCAAATATTTTCTTTTTCTTCTCATTTTATCACATTTTCTTCTTATCCTGCATTTATATGTCATTTATATGTGTACTGTTCTATGTGAATGGTGTGAAAAGGTTTGTCAGGAAGAAATGAAAAAAGCTTCTCATGAAACTCATGAATACATATCATTATATACTGCTGTATATCATTGATATTTATCAATAATTAGTGTCTGATATGATTTTTACATCTACTCCTTCTCCCTGGTTGTCAAATCCAGAATCTATGAATGCACAGATTCTGTCCATTAAAAAGTCTGTTCTCAATGTATATGCACTGGAGGTACATAAATCGCACACTGGACATGATTGGCTTCCAAACTAGATGTGATGTCACAAAATCTCATACATGCTCATACATACAAGGCTGGATTACCAACTGGGCAAAGCGGACAACTGCCTAGGGGCCCATGACTCCATATCAGTTGGTTTCATAATTTCATACATCAGAGATTTGTCCAAAATTTGCACCACTAAAATACAATATCAACAATGACGAGTCGTTCATCATCCATTCTGTGGCCCCGGTCTTGTAGAGGGACGCTGTATTCAGTTTTATTTATTTATATAGCGCCATATCATAACAAAGTTATCTCAGGGCACTTTTTCGAATAGAGCAGGTCTAGACCGACTCTTTATATTTACAGAGACCCAACAGTTCCCACCATGAGCAAGCACTATGCGACAGTGGCAAGGAAAAACTCCCTTTTAACAGGTAGAAACCTCGAGCAGAACCAGGCTCAAGGTGGGCGGTCATCTGCCTCGACCGGTTGGGTTGAAGGGGGAAGGGGGGAGCGGGAGAGAGAGAGCAGGAGGAAAGAGAACATACAGCAGCTCAATACAGCATAGATATGGTAATGGCATTGATGTTAACACCAACAGAAACAACACTAAGAGCAACATTATAATAGCAATACTAATAACAGCAACAACAGCAATAGCATCAGCGGGTGCAGAGCAGGAGCACGGGGGCAGCAGGCGGTAGCAACCACAGACCCAGACCTCCACAGCTCCAGAGGCAGAAACACCTGCAGAAAGCAACAGAAGTGGAGGGAGAGAGAGAGAGGAGAGAAAGCACACAACTACGGGAAGAAGTTGAATTAATAACAAGCATTGATGGGATATGAGGGCGTACAGATGGAGAGGAAGAGGAGGAGAAAGGAGCTCAATGCATCATAGGAAGTCCCCCGGCAGTCTAGGCCTATAGCAGCATAACTAAGGGGTGGCTCAGGGGTCACCTGAGTCAGCCCTACTATAAGCTTTATCAAAGAGGAAAGTCTTAAGCCTACTCTTAAATGTGAGGAGGTTGTCCGCCTCCCGTACACAAACTGGGATCTGGTTCCACAGGAGAGGAGCTTGATAGCTGAAGGCTCTGGCTCCCATTCTACTTTTAGAGACTCTAGGAACCACAAGGAACCCTGCATTCTGGGAGCGCAGTGCTCTAGTGGGGTAATAGGGTACTATGAGCTCTTTAAGATATGATGGTGCCTGACCATTTAGGGCTTTGAAGGTGAGGAGAAGGATTTTAAATTCTATTCTGGATTTTACAGGGAGCCAGTGTAGAGAAGCTAATATTGGAGAAATATGTTCTCTTTTTCTGGTTCTTGTCAGTAAACGTGCCGCAGCATTCTGAATCAGCTGGAGAGTCTTAAGGGACTTATTGGGGCAGCCTGATAATAGAGAGTTGCAATAGTCCAGCCTAGACGTAACAAATGCATGGACTAGTTTTTCTGCATCTTTTTGAGATAGGATGTGCCTGATTTTTGCAATGTTACGTAAATGAAAAAAGGCAGTTCTTGAAGTTTGTTTTATTTGGGAGTTAAAGGACATATCCTGATCAAAGATAACTCCAAGATTCCTTACGGTTTCGCTGGAGGCCAGGGCAATGCCATCTAGAGAAACTATATCTTTAGATAATGTGTTTCAAAGGTGTTCGGGGCCAAGTACAATAACTTCGGTTTTGTCTGAGTTTAACATCAGAAAATTGCAGGTCATCCAGGTTTTTATGTCCTTAAGGCATGCTTGAAGTTTAGCTAATTGATTGGTTTCATCTGGCTTGATCGATAAATATATTGGGTATCATCTGCATAACAATGAAAATGTATGGAGTGCTTCCTAATAATATTGCCTAAAGGAAGCATATACAAGGTAAATAGAATTGGTCCAAGCACAGAACCTTGTGGAACTCCGTGACTAACTTTGGCGTGCATAGAGGATTCATCATTAACGTGTACAAACTGATATCGATCTGATAAATAGGATTTAAACCAGCTTAGTGCAGTACCTTTAATGCCAATAAAATGTTCTAGTCTCTGTAATAGAATGTGATGGTCAATGGTATCGAATGCAGCACTAAGATCTAATAAGACAAGTACAGAGACAAGTCCTTTGTCTGATGCAATTAGAAGGTCATTTGTAACTTTCACCAGTGCTGTCTCTGTGCTATGATGCACTCTAAATCCTGACTGAAAATCCTCAAACAGGTTGTTGTTGTGTAGAAAGTCACACAACTGATTGGCGACTGCTTTCTCAAGGACCTTAGAGAGAAAAGGAGGGTTAGATATAGGTCTATAATTTGACAAAATCCCTGGATCAAGAGTGGGCTTTTTAAGAAGAGGCTTAATTACAGCTACTTTAAAGGACTGTGGCACATAGCCTTTTAATAAGGACAGATTGATCATATCTAGTAAATAAGTGCTAACTAAGGGTAAAATTTCTTTAAGCAGCCTAGTTGGGACGGGGTCTAAGAGACACGTTGATGGCTTAGATGAGGAAATCATGGAAGTTAGTTGATTACGGTTGATGGGAGAAAAGCAGTCTAAATGTACAGGTTTTACAGTTGTTTCTAAGGTTCCTGTGTTTGAAGATAAGTCAGTACCAACTGAGGGCAGGAGGTGCTGAATTTTTTCTCTAATAGTTAGAATTTTATCTTTAAAGAAGCTCATGAAGTCATTACTACTGAGGTCTATAGGAATACATGGCTCAACAGAGCTGTGACTCTCTGTCAGCCTGGCTACAGTGCTGAACAGAAACCTGGGGTTGTTCTTGTTTTCCTCTATTAATGATGAGGTAGTAAGCTGCTCTGGCATTACGGAGGGCCTTCCTATAAATTTTAAGACTATCTTGCCAGGCTAAACGTGATTCTTCCAGATTGGTGGAACGCCAATTCCTTTCAAGTTTTCGCGATGTTTGTTTTAATTTGCGGGTTTGCGGGTTATACCATGGAGCTAACCTCCTCTGTTTTATTATCTTCTTTTTTAGAGGGGCGATAGAGTCGAGTGTTATTCGTAGTGAGCCTGCAGCACTATCAACAAGATGATCAATTTGGGAGGGACTAAAGTTAGCATAGGAGCCATCTGTTACATTGAGACATGGAACTGAATTTAATGCCGATGGAATCACTTCCTTAAATTTAGCTACAGCACTATCAGATAGACATCTAGTGTAGGAATGTTTGCCTAATGGCGTGTAGTCCAGTAATAGGAATTCAAAAGTTAATAGAAAATGGTCTGATAAAAAAGAATTCTGTGGAAAGACTATTAGATGTTCAATTTCAATCCCATAAACAAGAACAAGGTCGAGGGTGTGGTTAAAACAGTGAGTGGGTTTATGTACACTCTGACTGAAGCCAATCGAATCTAATAATGAGATAAACGCAGCACTAAGGCTATCATTTTCTACATCCACATGAATATTAAAATCACCTACAATAATTATTTTATCTGTTTTAAGGACTAAACCTGATAAGAACTCTGAGAATTCAGATAAAAATTCAGAATACGGTCCAGGAGCTCGGTACACTATAACAAATAGAATTGGCTGTACTGTTTTCCAGGTTGGGTGTGAAAGGCTAAGAACAAGGCTTTCGAACGAGTTATAATTTAGTTTAGGTTTGGGTTTGATTAATAGGCTTGAGTCGAAGATGGCTGCAACTCCACCTCCTCGGCCTGAGCCTCGAGGAATGTGAGTATTAATGTGACTGGGGGGAGTGGATTCATTTAGGCTAACATATTCACCTTGACACAGCCAGGTTTCAGTAAGACAAAATAAATCAATATTATGATCTGATATTAGATCGTTTACTAGAACAGCTTTAGATGAGAGAGATCTGATGTTTAAGAGTCCACATTTAATTCTCCTATTTTGTTGTACTGTTGCAGTGGAGGTTTTACTTTTTATTAGGTTTTTATGTGTAACTCTTCTTCTGTTTACTTTTGATTTAAATAATTCAAGTGGTCTGGGGGCAGACAACCTCTCTGTGGAGTTTAGGGTGGGTAACTGCTCTAATGGAAGCGCAGAGAAGCGTGTAGGACTGCAACTCTGCCTCCTAGTCTGGACCACAGACTGTATTAAGTCTATGGTCTGAACTCTGAGCTGTCATGGCTTTGGGCCACTAATAAATTCGGCCAGATTTCTAGATATGAGAGCGGCTCCATCCAAAGTGGGATGAATGCCATCTCTCCTAATCAGACCAGGTCTTCTCCAGAAAGTCCGCCAATTATCTACAAAGGCCACATCATTACGTGGACACCACCTCGACAACCAGCGGTTGAATGATGACATGCGGCTATACATGTCATCGCTAGTAAGATTAGGCAGGGGTCCAGAGAAAACTACGGAGTCCGACATTGTTTTTGCATATGTACACACCGACTCAACATTAATTTTCGTGACCTCCGATTGGCGCAATCGGCTGTCATTACCGCCGACGTGAATAACAATCTTAGCATATTTACGTTTATCCTTAGCCAGCAGTTTTAAATAGGATTGAACGTCGCCCGCTCTGGCCCCTGGGATGCATTTGACTATGGCCGCTGGTGTCGCTAATTTCACGTTTCTCAAAATGGAGCTGCCAATAATCAGAGTTGGTTTCTCAGCGGGTGTGTCGCTGAGTGGAGAGAACTTGTTAGAAACGTGAACGGGTCGGTGGTGAACCGTGGGCTTTGGTTTAGGGCTATGCTTCTTTAGGACAGTCACCCAGCCTCCCTGGCTTCCCGGCTGCTCGGTAGTTGCCGGGAGACGGCTAGCAGAAGCTGCCTCTGGTCGGCTCGCACCGGCTAGGGGCTGGCTAGCTACGGCTGACTGACTCTCCATGGTGCGGAGCCGCGACTCTAACTCACTGAGCCTCGCCTCCAAGGCGGTGAATAAACTACATTTGTTACACGTACCATTATCGCTAAAGGAGGCAGAGGAGTAACTAAACATCTGACACACCGAGCAAGAGAGAGCGGGAGAGGGAGAAGGAGAGAGAGACGCCATCGCTAACTGAGCTAAAGTAGCAACTAACTAGTGTGTAAACAACTGTGGGATTAGCGAAAAGTCGCTAACAGGAGACAGATATGAGTGCTTAAACAGAGCTAGTGTATCCTTAAATGTATAGCGGGTAATTAACCGCTATAGTAAAGAAAATATCAAAATTAACTGGGTTTAGCTGGAGCAGCGAACTTTGCAACCACTAACACAGAAACACCGGTAACCGGAAATGAGACAATACGTTCACCTGAGCACGTCAGCACGTCCAAGCATCTGTGTTAGTACTTCACAGATGCTTGCTTTCAATGTCAAGAGTCACCATTGAGCTCCTCTCGCTGAGAAAAGCACAGTATGACCAAAACGGCCTGTTGCGGTGTCAGGAGCCACTTTTAAGCTCCTCTCGCTGAGAAAAGCACCGTATGACCAAAACAGCCCGTTTGCCCTGTTACTTGTTCACGGCTGCCTTCCTCTCAGCGGACGGAGTGACTTTTGAGCTCCTCTCGCTGAGAAATACACATTATCACGGAAATAGCTACTTTTTGTGTTAGTACTTCACAGATGCTTGCTTTCAATTTCAAAAGTCACCATTGAGCTCCTCTCGCTGAGACAAGCACAGTATGACCAAAACGGCCTGTTGCGGTGTCAGGAGCCACTTTTAAGCTCCTCTCGCTGAGAAAAGCACAGTATGACCAAAACAGCCCGTTTGCCCTGTTACTTGTTCCCGGCTGCTTTCCTCAGCGGATGGAGTGACTTTTGAGCTCCTCTGGCTGAGAAATACACATTATCACAGAAATAGCTACTTTTTGTGTTAGTACTTCACAGATGCTTGCTTTCAATTTCAAGAGTCACCATTGAGCTCCTCTCGCTGAGACAAACACAGTATGACTAAAACGGCCTGTTGCGGTGTCAGGAGCCACTTTTAAAGCTCCTCTCGCTGAGAAAAGCACAGTATGACTAAAACGGCCTGTTGCGGTGTCAGGAGCCACTTTTAAGCTCCTCTCGCTGAGAAAAGCACAGTATGACCAAAACAGCCCGTTTGCCCTGGTACTTGTTCACGGCTGCTTTCCTCAGCGGACGGAGTGACTTTTGAGCTCCTCTGGCTGAAATACACATTATCACAGAAATAGCTACTTTTTGTGTTAGTACTTCACAGATGCTTGCTTTCAATTTCAAGAGTCACCAATTGAGCTCCTCTCGCTGAGACAAGCACAGTATGACTAAAACGGCCTGTTGCGGTGTCAGGAGCCACTTTTAAGCTCCTCTCGCTGAGAAAAGCACAGTATGACTAAAACGGCCTGTTGCGGTGTCAGAAGCCACTTTTAAGCTCCTCTCGCTGAGAAAAGCACATTATGACTAAAACGGCCTGTTGCGGTGTCAGGAGCCACTTTTAAGCTCCTCTCACTGAGAAAAGCACAGTATGACCAAAACAGCCCGTTTGCCCTGTTACTTGTTCACGGCTGCTTTCCTCAAGCGGACGGAGTGACTTTTGAGCTCCTCTGGCTGAGAAATACACATTATCACAGAAATAGCTACTTTTTGTGTTAGTACTTCACAGATGCTTGCTTTCAATTTCAGAGTCACCATTGAGCTCCTCTCGCTGAGACAAGCACAGTATGACTAAAACGGCCTGTTGCGGTGTCAGGAGCCACTTTTAAGCTCCTCTCGCTGAGAAAAGCACAGTATGACCAAAACAGCCCGTTTGCCCTGTTACTTGTTCACGGCTGCTTTCCTCCAGCCGGACAGAGTGACTTTTGAGCTCCTCTGGCTGAGAAATACACACACATTATCACAGAAATAGCTACTTTTGTGTTAGTACTTCACAGATGCTTGCTTTCAATTTCAGAGTCACCATTTGAGGCTCCTCTCTGGCTGAGACAAGCACAGTATGACCAAAGAAAGCGGCCTGTTCGCGATTGTCCAGGAGCCACTTTTAAGCTCCTCTCGCTGAGAAAAGCACAGTATGACCAAAACAGCCCATTTGCCCTGTTACTTGTTCACGGCTGCTTTCCTCAGCGGACGGAGTGACTTTTGAGCTCCTCTCGCTGAGAAATACACATTATCACAGAAATAGCTACTTTTTCTGTTAGTACTTCACAGATGCTTGCTTTCAATGTCAAGAGTCATCATTGAGCTCCTCTCGCTGAGACAAGCACAGTATGATCAAAACGGCCTGTTGCGGTGTCAGGAGCCCCTTTGAAGCTCCTCTCGCTGAGAAAAGCACAGTATGACTAAAACGGCCTGTTGCGGTGTCAGGAGCCACTTTTAAGCTCCTCTCGCTGAGAAAAGCACAGTATGACCAAAACAGCCCATTTGCCCTGTTACTTGCTTTCCTCAGCGGACGGAGTGACTTTTGAGCTCTCTGGCTGAGAAATACACATTATCACAGAAATAGCTACTTTTTGTGTTAGTACTTCACAGATGCTTGCTTTCAATTTCAAGAGTCACCATTGAGCTCCTCTCGCTGAGACAAGCACAGTATGACTAAAACGGGCTGTTGCGGTGTCAGGAGCCCCTTTTAAGCTCCTCTCGCTGAGAAAAGCACAGTATGTCCAAAACAGCCCGTTTGCCCTGTTACTTGTTCACGGCTGCCTTCCTCTCAGCGGACGGAGTGACTTTTGAGCTCCTCTCGCTGAGAAATACACATTATCACCGAAATAGCTACTTTTTGTGTTAGTACTTCACAGATGCTTGCTTTCAATTTCAAGAGTCACCATTGAGCTCTCTCGCTGAGACAAGCACAGTATGACTAAAACGGCCTGTTGCGGTGTCAGGAGCCACTTTTAAGCTCCTCTCGCTGAGAAAAGCACAGTATGACTAAAACGGCCTGTTGCGGTGTCAGGAGCCATTATTAATCTCTCTCGCTGAAAAAGCACAGTATGTCCAAAACAGCCGTTTGCCTGTTACTTGATTCCGCGGCTGCCTTCCTCAGCGGACGGGTGACTTTTGAGCTCCTCTCCTTCAGAAATACACATTAGCCACAGAAACCGCCACTTTTTGTGTTAGTACTTCTGGTGCTTGCTTTCAATTTCAAGAGTCACCATTGAGCTCCTCTCACTGAGAAAAGCACAGTATGACCAAAACGGCCTGTTGCGGTGTCAGGAGCCACTTTTAAGCTCCTCTCGCTGAGAAAAGCACAGTATGACCAAAACAGCCCGTTTGCCCTGTTACTTGTTCACGGCTGCCTTCCTCTCAGCGGACGGAGTGACTTTTGAGCTCCTTTCGCTGAGAAATACACATTATCACAGAAATAGCTACTTTTTGTGTTAGTACTTCACAGATGCTTGCTTTCAATTTCAAGAGTCACCATTGAGCTCCTCTCGCTGAGACAAGCACAGTATGACTAAAACGGCCTGTTAGCGGTGTCAGGAGCCACTTTTAAGCTCCTCTCGCTGAGAAAAGCACAGTATGACTAAAACGGCCTGTTAGCGATTGTCAGGGCCACTTTTAAGCTCCTCGCTGAGAAAAGCACAGTATGTCCAAAACAGCCCGTTTGCCCTGTTACTTGTTCACGGCTGCCTTCCTCTCAGCGGACAGGTGACTTTTTGAGCTCCTCTCGCTGAAATACACATTATACAGAAATAGCTACTTTTTGTGTTAGTACTTCACAGATGCTTGCTTTCAATTTCAAGAGTCACCATTGAGCTCCTCTCGCTGAGACAAGCACAGTATGACCAAAACGGCCTGTTGCGGTGTCAGGAGCCACTTTTAAGCTCCTCTCGCTGAGAAAAGCACAGTATGACCAAAACAGCCCGTTTGCCCTGTTACTTGTTCACGGCTGCTTTCCTCAAGCGGACGGAGTGACTTTTGAGCTCCTCTGGCTGAGAAATACACATTATCACAGAAATAGCTACTTTTTGTGTTAGTACTTCACAGATGCTTGCTTTCAATTTCAAGAGTCACCATTGAGCTCCTCTCGCTGAGACAAGCGCAGTATGACCAAAACGGCCTGTTGCGGTGTCAGGAGCCACTTTTAAGCTCCTCTCGCTGAGAAAGGCACAGTATGACTAAAACGGCCTGTTGGGGTGTCAGGAGCCACTTTTAAGCTCCTCTCGCTGAGAAAAGCACAGTATGACCAAAACAGCCCGTTTGCCCTGTTACTTGTTCACGGCTGCTTTCCTCAGCGGACGGAGTGACTTTTGAGCTCCTCTGGCTGAGAAATGCACATTATCACAGAAATAGCTACTTTTTGTGTTAGTACTTCACAGATGCTTGCTTTCAATTTCAAAAGTCACCATTGAGCTCCTCTCGCTGAGACAAGCACAGTATGACTAAAACGGCCTGTTGCGGTGTCAGGAGCCACTTTTAAGCTCCTCTCGCTGAGAAAAGCACAGTATGACCAAAACAGCCCGTTGCCCTGTTACTTGTTCACGGCTGCTTTCCTCAGCGGACGGAGTGACTTTTGAGCTCCTCTGGCTGAGAAATACACATTATCACAGAAATAGCTACTTTTTGTGTTAGTACTTCACAGATGCTTGCTTTCAATTTTCAAGAGTCACCATTGAGCTCCTCTCGCTGAGACAAGCACAGTATGACTAAAACGGCCTGTTGCGGTGTCAGGAGCCACTTTTAAGCTCCTCTCGCTGAGAAAGCACAGTATGACTAAAACGGCCTGTTGCGGTGTCAGGAGCCACTTTTAAGCTCCTCTCGCTGAGAAAAGCACAGTATGACCAAAACAGCCCGTTTGCCCTGATACTTGTTCACGGCTGCTTTCCTCAGCGGACGGAGTGACTTTAGAGCTCCTCTGGCTGAGAAATACACATTATCACAGAAATAGCTACTTTTTGTGTTAGTACTTCACAGATGCTTTGCTTTCAATTTCAAGAGTCACCATTGAGCTCCTCTCGCTGAGACAAGCACAGTATGACTAAAACGGCCTGTTGCGGTGTCAGGAGCCACTTTTAAGCTCCTCTCGCTGAGAAAAGCACAGTATGGCTAAAACGGCCTGTTGCGGTGTCAGGAGCCACTTTTAAGCTCCTCTCGCTGAGGAAAGCACAGTATGACCAAAACAGCCCGTTTGCCCTGTTACTTGTTCACGGCTGCTTTCCTCAGCGGACGGAGTGACTTTTGAGCTCCTCTGGCTGAGAAATACACATTATCACAGAAATAGCTACTTTTTGTGTTAGTACTTCACAGATGCTTGCTTTCAATTTCAAGAGTCACCATTGAGCTCCTCTCGCTGAGACAAGCAAAACGGCCTGTTGCGGTGTCAGGAGCCACTTTTAAGCTCCTCTCGCTGAGAAAAGCACAGTATGACTAAAACGGCCTGTTGCGGTGTCAGGAGCCACTTTTAAGCTCCTCTCGCTGAGAAAAGCACAGTATGACCAAAACAGCCCATTTGCCCTGTTACTTGTTCACGGCTGCTTTCCTCAGCGGACGGAGTGACTTTTGAGCTCCTCTGGCTGAGAAATACACATTATCACAGAAATCGCTACTTTTTGTGTTAATACTTCACAGATGCTTGCTTTCAATTTCAAGAGTCACCATTGAGCTCCTCTGGCTGAGACAAGCACAGTATGACTAAAACGGCCTGTTGCGGTGTCAGGAGCCACTTTTTAAGCTCCTCTCGCTGAGAAAAGCACAGTATGACCAAAACAGCCCGTTTGCCCTGTTACTTGTTCACGGCTGCTTTCCTCAGCGGACGGAGTGACTTTTGAGCTCTCTGGCTGAGAAATACACATTATCACAGAAATAGCTACTTTTTGTGTTAGTACTTCACAGATGCTTGCTTTCAATTTCAAGAGTCACCATTGAGCTCCTCTCGCTGAGACAAGCACGGTATGACTAAAACGGCCTGTTGCGGTGTCAGGAGCCACTTTTAAGCTCCTCTCGCTGAGAAAAGCACAGTATGACCAAAACAGCCCGTTTGCCCTGTTACTTGTTCACGGCTGCTTTCCTCAGCGGACGGAGTGACTTTTGAGCTCCTCTGGCTGAGAAATACACATTATCACAGAAATAGCTACTTTTTGTGTTAGTACTTCACAGATGCTTGCTTTCAATTTCAAGAGTCACCGTTGAGCTCCTCTCGCTGAGACAAGCACAGTATGACTAAAACGGCCTGTTGCGGTGTCAGGAGCCACTTTTAAGCTCCTCTCGCTGAGAAAAGCACAGTATGACTAAAACGGCCTGTTGCGGTGTCAGGAGCCACTTTTAAGCTCCTCTCGCTGAGAAAAGCACAGTATGACCAAAACAGCCCGTTTGCCCTGTTACTTGTTCACGGCTGCTTTCCTCAGCGGACGGAGTGACTTTTGAGCTCCTCTGGCTGAGAAATACACATTATCACAGAAATAGCTACTTTTTGTGTTAGTACTTCACAGATGCTTGCTTTCAATTTCAATAGTCACCATTGAGCTCCTCTCGCTGAGACAAGCACAGTATGACTAAAACGGCCTGTTGCGGTGTCAGGAGCCACTTTTAAGCTCCTCTCGCTGAGAAAAGCACAGTATGACCAAAACAGCCCGTTTGCCCTGTTACTTGTTCACGGCTGCTTTCCTCAGCGGACGGAGTGACTTTTGAGCTCCTCTGGCTGAGAAATACACATTATCACAGAAATAGCTACTTTTTGTGTTAGTACTTCACAGATGCTTGCTTTCAATTTCAAGAGTCACCATTGAGCTCCTCTCGCTGAGACAAGCACAGTATGACAAAACGGCCTGTTGCGGTGTCAGGAGCCACTTTTAAGCTCCTCTCGCTGAGAAAAGCACAGTATGACTAAAACGGCCTGTTGCGGTGTCAGGAGCCACTTTTAAGCTCCTCTCGCTGAGAAAAGCACAGTATGACCAAAACAGCCCGTTTGCCCTGTTACTTGTTCACGGCTGCTTTCCTCAGCGGACGGAGTGACTTTTGAGCTCCTCTGGCTGAGAAATACACATTATCACAGAAATAGCTACTTTTTGTGTTAGTACTTCACAGATGCTTGCTTTCAATTTCAAGAGTCACCATTGAGCTCCTCTCGCTGAGACAAGCACAGTATGACTAAAACGGCCTGTTGCGGTGTCAGGAGCCACTTTTAAGCTCCTCTCGCTGAGAAAAGCACAGTATGACCAAAACAGCCCGTTTGCCCTGTTACTTGTTCACGGCTGCTTTCCTCAGCGGACGGAGTGACTTTTGAGCTCCTCTGGCTGAGAAATACACATTATCACAGAAATAGCTACTTTTTGTGTTAGTACTTCACAGATGCTTGCTTTCAATTTCAAGAGTCACCATTGAGCTCCTCTCGCTGAGACAAGCACAGTATGACTAAAACGGCCTGTTGCGGTGTCAGGAGCCACTTTTAAGCTCCTCTCGCTGAGAAAAGCGCAGTATGACTAAAACGGCCTGTTGCGGTGTCAGGAGCCACTTTTAAGCTCCTCTCGCTGAGAAAAGCACAGTATGACCAAAACAGCCCGTTTGCCCTGTTACTTGTTCACGGCTGCTTTCCTCAGCGGACGGAGTGACTTTTGAGCTCCTCTGGCTGAGAAATACACATTATCACAGAAATAGCTACTTTTTGTGTTAGTACTTCACAGATGCTTGCTTTCAATTTCAAGAGTCACCATTGAGCTCCTCTCGCTGAGACAAGCACAGTATGACTAAAACGGCCTGTTGCGGTGTCAGGAGCCACTTTTAAGCTCCTCTCGCTGAGAAAAGCACAGTATGACTAAAACGGCCTGTTGCGGTGTCAGGAGCCACTTTTAAGCTCCTCTCGCTGAGAAAAGCACAGTATGACCAAAACAGCCCGTTTGCCCTGTTACTTGTTCACGGCTGCTTTCCTCAGCGGACGGAGTGACTTTTGAGCTCCTCTGGCTGAGAAATACACATTATCACAGAAATAGCTACTTTTTGTGTTAGTACTTCACAGATGCTTGCTTTCAATTTCAAGAGTCACCATTGAGCTCCTCTCGCTGAGACAAGCACAGTATGACTAAAACGGCCTGTTGCGGTGTCAGGAGCCACTTTTAAGCTCCTCTCGCTGAGAAAAGCACAGTATGACCAAAACAGCCCGTTTGCCCTGTTACTTGTTCACGGCTGCTTTCCTCAGCGGACGGAGTGACTTTTGAGCTCCTCTGGCTGAGAAATACACATTATCACTGAAATAGCTACTTTTTGTGTTAGTACTTCACAGATGCTTGCTTTCAATTTCAAGAGTCACCATTGAGCTCCTCTCGCTGAGACAAACACAGTATGACTAAAACGGCCTGTTGCGGTGTCAGGAGCCAATTTTAAGCTCCTCTCGCTGAGAAAAGCACAGTATGACTAAAACGGCCTGTTGCGGTGTCAGGAGCCACTTTTAAGCTCCTCTCGCTGAGAAAAGCACAGTATGACCAAACAGCCCGTTTGCCCTGTTACTTGTTCACGGCTGCTTTCCTCAGTGGACGGAGTGACTTTTGAGCTCCTCTGGCTGAGAAATACACATTATCACAGAAATAGCTACTTTTTGTGTTAGTACTTCACGGATGCTTGCTTTCAATTTCAAGAGTCACCATTGAGCTCCTCTCGCTGAGAAAAGCACAGTATGACTAAAACGGCCTGTTGCGGTGTCAGGAGCCACTTTTAAGCTCCTCTCGCTGAGAAAAGCACAGTATGACTAAAACGGCCTGTTGCGGTGTCAGGAGCC
>SEMN01001475.1:0-42500 GCA_005408345.1 Macquaria australasica
CCCTCTGTCTTCAACATTTACCCCTCTGTCTTTAACATTTGCCCCTCTGTCTTCAACATCTGCCCCTCTGTCTTCAACATCTGCCCCGCTGTCTTCAACATTTACTCCTCTGTCTTTAATATTTTACCCCTCTGTCTTCAACATTTACCCCTCTGTCTTTAATATTTACCCCTCTGTCTTCAACATTTACCCCTCTGTCTTCAACATTTACTCCTCTGTCTTTAATATTTTACCCCTCTGTCTTCAACATTTACCCCTCTGTCTTTAATATTTTACCCCTCTGTCTTCAACATTTACCCCTCTGTCTTTAATATTTACCCCTCTGTCTTCAACATTTACCCCTCTGTCTTTAAAGCACAAGGCTGCCAATATTCAGTATTTTTCTTATTGTCATCAAATGTGAGGTGCAGAGCTCTCAGCTCCGAGACAAGTCACCACAGTTTTTATCAAACAAACGGGGAAACAGAGCATTTGTTGGGGACTATTTTCAGCGGCGGATGAATCACATTTGGTGCTCTAGTGAGTATTTTTTCTTTTCTCTCCTAGAGGCCCGTTTTCTGTCCCATCAAACACCTGTCAGTCACCGAGGCAGCTGCAATCCCATTGGACGTTCAGCAGCGTGGAATAGATGTGGGCGTGGCCATCATCCTGCAGACAGCCAATCAGAGAGTGTTGCTGACACGGCGGGCGAAGGAGCTTCGTATATTTCCAAACGTCTGGGTTCCTCCAGGTCTGACACACGCTGATGTCTGTTAGAGGGTCGGGTGCATTATGGGAAATGTAGGATCCAGTGTTTTTGGACTAGAAGTCAGGATATCTCCACCTCTGCTGCTCAGATTTGGACCGTTCTGTTTTAAATCTGTCTCCCCACTTTATGGAAGTGCAATACTACATAACTGCAGCAACCCTTTAACACACATCGTATTTACCACACACACACACACACACAGTGTTTTGGTGTTTTTAAGGGTCATGTTTCATGGCTTTGTTTTTTTCTAGGCGGCCATCTTGAGCCAGATGAGACGGTAAATCATTTTCTGTTTCTGAACATGATCTGATGTGACTTTCTTCTTCTTCTTGACTGAATACAAAGCGTCATTCACGCCAGAATAAACCTTATTGTGTGTGTGTGTGTAGCTGCTGGATGCAGGCCTCAGGGAGTTAAAGGAGGAAACTGGACTGAAACTGGAACCAGAGGAAGTTTCTCCAAAAGTACTGGGCCTCTGGGAGGTGAGACAGACACACAGACACGCACCAACGTAGATTCATTTAAGCACACTGTGTTTCTAGCTGTCTAGTTTCACTTGGCAAGAAGTGAAAATAATGAATAATAATGAACAACGTTTCACTGGCCATTCTCAACACATGTTTTGTTTCTTTGAATTCATTGTTTTGTCACTAGTTCCCACAATAAACCTTTTTTTGGCTCCATAAATGAATGAAATGTTTGTACTGGTTTACTTTACAATGTGTAAATCACAGTATGGAGTGGTTGGACGGTAGCTGTTTTTGCTCTTTTGATGGAGCTAGTGCAGATTTTGTGCTAAGCTAAACATGTCCTGAGCCTGTCTGTGTAATGGAACTGAAATCCATCTGAAACATCTGGAGGAGAGTTTACTGCTCCCGTGCAGCTTTAATGGTGAAAGATTTCCTGTCTGTCTCCTGTCCTTCTGTCTGTCTGTCAGTCGGTGTACCCTCCCATGCTGTCCAGAGGACTTCCTCAGAGACATCACATAGTCATCTACATGCTGCTGCACTCCTCCCTCTCTCACCTGCAGCTACAGGTACTGTGTGACTGTGGACACCTCAGTGACTCTGACATGACATGACTCGTACATGAGTATGTGACAGAATGATATCTTCATGGCGCTCTGCAGTAGTTCTCCCCTCTGGTTGTCTCCACCTGCAGGCCTCTCTGAGCCCGTCTCCTGCTGAGGTCAGTGCCTGTCTGTGGGCCGACAGCCGGCTGGTCAGAGCCGTCGTGTCCTCCGTGGACGGAGAGGACGCCGAGGTTTGCCTGGACGACCTGCCGAGCAGCATCAGGTAAGATAAGATAAACCTCATTGATCCCCAGAGGAGAAATCCAGATGTTGTAGGGTTCCCTCGTCTGGAAGTCAGTGGGTTTCTTGAATGTTTCTGGTTCAATTCAGTTTTATTTATATAGCATCATATCATAACAAAGTTATCTCAGGGCACTTTTTCATATAGAGCAGGTCTAGACCGACTCTTTATATTTACAGAGACCCAACAGTTCCCACCATGAGCAGCACCAGGAGACAGTGGCAAGGAAAAACTCCCTTTAACAGGTAGAAACCTCGAGCAGAACCAGAACCAGAACCAGGCTCTGGGTGGGCGGTCATCTGCCTGGATATGAGGGCGTAGAGATGGAGAGGAAGAGGAGGAGAGAGGAGCTCAGTGCATCATAGGAAGTCCCCCGGCAGTCTAGGCCTATAGCAGCATAACTAAGGGGGGCTCAGGGGTCACCTGAGTCAGCCCGACTATAAGCTTTATCAAAGAGGAAAGTCTTAAGCCTACTCTTAAATGTGAGGAGGTTGTCCGCCTCCCGTACACAAACTGGGATCTGGTTCCACAGGAGAGGAGCTTGATAGCTGAAGGCTCTGGCTCCCCATTCTACTTTTAGAGACTCTAGGAACCACAAGGAACCCTGCATTCTGGGAGGGCAGTGCTCTAGTGGGGTAATAGGGTACTATGAGCTCTTTAAGATATGATGGTGCCTGACCATTTAGGGCTTTGAAGGTGAGGAAAAGGATTTTAAATTCTATTCTGGATTTTACAGGGAGCCAGTGTAGAGAAGCTAATATTGGAGAAATATGTTCTCTTTTTCTGGTTCTTGTCAGTAAACGTGCCACAGCATTCTGAATCAGCTGGAGAGTCTTAAGGGATTTATTGGGGCAGCCTGATAATATGGAGTTGCAATAATCCAGCCTAGATGTAACAAATGCATGGACTAGTTTTTCTGCATCTTTTTGAGACAGGATGTGCCTGATTTTTGCAATGTTACGTAAATGAAAAAAGGCAGTTCTTGAAGTTTGGGGGGGCGGCACGGTGGTGCAGTGGTTAGCACTGTCGCCTCACAGCAAGAGGGTTCTGGGTTCGCACCCGCCAGCTGGCTGGGGCCCTTCTGTGTGGAGTTTGCATGTTCTCCCTGTGTCCGCGTGGGTTCTCTCCGGGCACTCCGGCTTCCTCCCACCATCCAAAGACATGCAGGTTAATTGGTGATTCTAAATTGTCCGTGACTGTGGGTGTGAATGTTTGTCTGTCTCTATGTGTCAGCCCTGTGATTGACTGGCGACCAGTCCTGGGTGGACTCTCGCCCAATGTCAGCTGGGAACCCCCCGCGACCCTCTAAGAGGATAAGCGGTATAGAAAATGGATGTCTGTGTCCTTTAAATAAGGACAGATTGATCATATCTAGTAAATAAGTCCTAACTAAGGGTAAAACTTCTTTAAGCAGCCTAGTTGGGACGGGGTCTAAGAGACACGTTGATGGCTTAGATGAGGAAATCATGGAAGTTAGTTGATTACGGTTGATGGGAGAAAAGCAGTCTAAATGTACAGGTTTTACAGTTGTTTCTAAGGTTCCTGTGTTTGAAGATAAGTCAGTACCAACTGAGGGCAGGAGGTGCTGAATTTTTCTCTAATAGTTAGAATTTTATCTTTAAAGAAGCTCATGAAGTCATTACTACTGAGGTCTATAGGAATACATGGCTCAACAGAGCTGTGACTCTGTCAGCCTGGCTACAGTGCTGAACAGAAACCTGGGGTTGTTCTTATTTTCCTCTATTAATGATGAGTAGTAAGCTGCTCTGGCATTACGGAGGGCCTTCCTATAAATTTTAAGACTATCTTGCCAGGCTAAACGTGATTCTTCCAGATTGGTGGAACGCCAATTCCTTTCAAGTTTTCGCGATGTTTGTTTTAATTTGCGGGTTTGCGGGTTATACCATGGAGCTAACCTCCTCTGTTTTATTATCTTCTTTTTTAGAGGGGCGATAGAGTCGAGTGTCACTCGTAGTGAGCCTGCAGCACCATCAACAAGATGATCAATTTGGGAGGGACTAAAGTTAGCATAGGAGTCATCTGTTACATTGAGACATGGAACTGAATTTAATGCCGATGGAATCACTTCCTTAAATTTAGCTACAGCACTATCAGATAGACATCTAGTGTAGGAATGTTTGCCTGATGGCGTGTAGTCCAGTAATAGGAATTCAAAAGTCATTAAACAATGGTCTGATAAAAAACATTCTGTGGAAAGACTTTTAGATGTTCAGTTTCGATGCCTGAAACAAGGTCTGTGGTTAACACAAGCGTTTTGTTCTACGACATAAACTCCGTCAGTCAAACATTATTTGGGGACTAGAAATAACATCTTTAAAGAGTCACCACTGCAGGTACAGCACTGCTGCACTGACCTCTGTTAAAGATCTGATGTAGTGTTTTGTTCTTTCTATACTTTTTATTGTTATGAAACCCAAAATATTTCTGACAATATAAGCACGCAGGCCTCAAGATGACATTTTATAAACACAAGTATATTACAATGAAATACTGATTAAGTCATACTCATTGAGACCGACTTCCTCCTGACCGCTATGACCTTTGACCTCCTCCTGTGTTTGCAGTGTGTCGCAGGTTTCCACAGACGGAGCTCTGAGTGACTCCACTCTGCCTCTAACGGTGTTTGTCAGCCGGGCGCCGGTCAGCGGCCCGGACGTGGAGCGGGTCAGCACCGGGACCAAGTTCGCCCTGGATCTGTGGCTGAGGAGTCTGGAGACCACGACCTCTGACCTCTGACACCCCCACCCTGCAGGCATCAGGAAGGACTGTTCTGGATCAGAGAGATGACTCTCTCTGTAAATGTCACTTTTATTTTTATGTACTTTAAATCTCATCCTTAATTTTCAATGAAACACCTGAAACAGAGATGACTGTGTAACCACCACCTGAGGCTTCAGGCCACCAGGTGGCAGCACGGACATCTTGAAGCCTGGACCTCCTTGTTGCTGCATCAAATGCAGTCCTTTTCTCAGGAACCAGACTACCTTATTATGCAAAATCACTATCAGTATAATTTAAATACAAATATTTAATATATTTCTTTTGTCACATAACTGGCAGTTCTGATTTAAATGTCACACCCATCCCACCTCTATCTACAATTAATTCAATCTACAGTATCTACAATTCCATCTGCTGGTGAAGAAGATCATGTGATATGATTGAAAACATCACTACAGCTATTAAATGGTCCTTGAGGTGAAACTATTGAAATGCAAAAAAAAAGAACCTCTTCAGATTGTGACTTTATAAATGTATTTCTCGTGTTTAAGTAATGTTTGATTTATTTGTTTCACGGGGGCAAAAATACACAAATGTCCACATACTTGTGGCCATATAGTATATCAGTGTCGCATCACTTAAAAGGTTAAATCGTTTTTCTTTGTTACATATCAAACACTTTTCATTTTGATGTCTCATCCAGTTTTCATTGTTTCTTTAAATTGGTGAAACAGCGCCCCCCTGGGTTGTGACGGCTGGTAAACGTCAGTGTGTGTGGTTAGAGGTGGTATTGCACTCGGACAGTAGCGCCAATCACGTCTAGTTTACCGAAGAGAAGCAGGTGAGGGCGATTAAATATCAAACGGCCACACAACACAAATTATAACAAGTTACGTCCATCCATCCATCTTCTGTACCGCTTTATCCTCAGAGGGTCGCGGGGGGCTGGAGTCGATCCCCGCGGACACCGGGCGAGAGGCGGGGTCCACCTGGACAGGTCGCCAGTCAATCACAGAGACAGAAGCGTTCACTCAGTCACACCTGCGGACAGTAATCACCAGGTAACCTGCATGTGTTTGGATGGCGGGAGGAAGCCGGAGAGCCCACGCGGACACGGGGAGGACACGCAAACTCCCCGCAGCAGGGCCCCGGAGGGCCCCGGAGGGCCCCGGAGGGCCCCGGAGGTGCCGCCCTACAAGTTACGTTAGTGACTTTAATCAAACACGGGCAGAGGTAGCTAGTTATTCAGCTTAACGTATGTTGTTAGGTTAGTAAGCTATTAGCAATGGCGGGAGAAGTTCTGCCAACAAACAAGGTGGCGTCCCGGTAGCTGGTGGAGCTGCGGGAGCTGGTGGAGCTGTGGCAGCTGCGGGAGCTGTGGGAGCTGCGGCAGCTGGTGGAGCTGTGGAGCTGGTGGAGCTGTGGCAGATGGTGGAGCTGGTGGAGCTGTGGGAGCTGCGGCAGCTGGTGGAGCTGTGGGAGCTGCGGCAGCTGGTGGAGCTGTGGCAGCTGGTGGAGCTGTGGGAGCTGGTGGGAGCTGGTGGAGCTGCGGCAGCTGGTGGAGCTGTGGCAGATGGTGGAGCTGTGGCAGATGGTGGGAGCTGGTGGAGCTGCGGCAGCTGGTGGAGCTGCGGCAGCTGGTGGAGCTGTGGCAGATGGTGGAGCTGCGGGAGCTGTGGGAGCTGCGGCAGCTGGTGGAGCTGTGGCAGCTGGTGGAGCTGGTGGAGCTGTGGCAGATGGTGGAGCTGTGGCAGATGGTGGAGCTGCGGCAGCTGGTGGAGCTGGTGGAGCTGCGGCAGCTGGTGGAGCTGTGGCAGCTGGTGGAGCTGTGGCAGCTGGTGGAGCTGGTGGAGCTGCGGCAGCTGGTGGAGCTGTGGCAGATGGTGGAGCTGCGGCAGCTGGTGGAGCTGTGGCAGATGGTGGAGCTGTGGCAGATGGTGGAGCTGGTGGAGCTGCGGCAGATGGTGGAGCTGCGGCAGCAGGTGGAGCTGGTGGCCTCCCGACGGGCAGAAACAGCCCCAGTCAGCCTGTCTGTGCTGATGGTGACTGCTCTGCTGTCTACATAAACACAGTTAATGGAAATTACACTGTTTTCCACAGTGGTGGAATGTAGTACATTGTATTATATTGGCATACTTGTACTTCGCTTGAGTATTTCCCTTTTATACTACTACGTCTCTCAAGAGGAAAATATTGTACTGTTTACTGCACTACATTTATTTGACACTTATAGTTAGCAGTTACTTTTTACATAGAAAACACATGATATGCTGCAGTACTGTCCTACTAATCTACCCAGTAGTATAAGAAATATGTAAAATTGGCTCCACATTGATGAACTACAATATTAAAATGCTCTAACATGTATTTGTTAGTGATAAAAACAGAATAATATAAATGGCACTTTGAAAGTAGTCATTCTGCATAATGTGTACTTTTACTTTTGATACTTTAAGTACATTTAGCTGATGATACTAACATGTAAGTAATATTAGATTGAGGCAAAGTATTTTTAGACTATATTTTTTATATATTTACTTAAGGGATGCGAGTACTTCTTCTCTGAGTTTCCAGTCTGTTTTTAGCTGCAGTAAAGAGTAAATAATTGAATGAGATGTTGGGATACTCTGGTCTTATGGAGACAAGTTTCTAGATGCATAGAGATACAAAATACTGTCATGATTTGTTTATTAGATAGATTTCCTTCACAAATATTGTATATATTTTATTAACTATATCACAGATATAATACATGAAAAAGTAAAAACAGATTTTAATACATTATAAACTGTCACAGATTATATACATGAAACAAAGTAAAATGTTGACGTCTCAAGTTTATTGTATCAGACATCAAACATTAATTGTATTAATCGAAAGAAAATTAATCACCAACTATTTTGATAATCGATTAATCATTCAAGTCAAATTTCAAGCAAAAATGTCAAACATTTGATGGTTTCAGCCTTTTCCTGTCTTGCTGAGCTTCACCTGCAGAGCTTCACCTGTGCTCATAGCTGACATGTAACTGCACCACCTGAGCTTCAGGCCAGCAGGTGGCAGTGTAGACCAGATTTTAAGTCCTGCATGAAACTGTTCCTTCAGTAACTGTGAGTGTACTCAGTAACAGTGTGCGAGTGTACTCGGTAACAGTGTGCGAGTGTACTCGGTAACAGTGTGCGAGTGTACTCAGTAACAGTGTACTCGGTGTACTCGGTAACAGTGTGCGAGTGTACTCAGTAACAGTGTACTCGGTGCACTCGGTAACAGCGTGCGAGTGTACTCAGTGTACTCAGTGTACTCAGTAACAGTGTGAGATTCAAACCACTGACTTTCTCTTTAATTTCTGATCATGAAAATAATCACTAGTTTAATCCCTAAATACAACAAATATTAAGAACACAAGTCCTCTTTAGTATTCATTACTTAATTCCTGTTTAATATAATTTGAATTTTCACTTTTTCTTGTTCCATTATTTTCTTTTGTCCTTGTTATTATGAGATGTATGTAAGTCTAAATAATAATGATTAGTACAATTAATGATTAGACAAAAGCAACAGTCTGAAACGTCGTGTCCTGTGTGAAACTGAAGTTATGCTGACAGGAAGTTTCATCACAACCAACTGGTCAGTTTTTAGAAAAGGTAACTTTTCTAAAAAGCTTTTCAGTTGATGTTGGGAGAACATACAGACTTATTAATATGTTAATATATTTTTGAACTTTTTCAGTTTCGGGGGGGACTGACCCAACAGAACAAAAACCTGCAGTGATGTCAGCTGAGTCATCGCGCTGGAGGCAGAGCATAAAGATGATCCACCTGGGGTGTGTCAGGTCTGTACATCCCCCTGACATGGTGGTTTAGTGGATTTGATGACTGTAGACTGGATTCTGACAGATTCATGATAATAATAATCCTGTTGATGCAGCAGTTTCCATGCTGTTTATTTGTGACATAATAATAATGAAATAATGATCCCTGAGCTGATTCAGAAGGTTTCTGTGTTTGATTCTGTGCAGCAGGGGTTAATGAGGCGTTCAGGTGAATCACTGCTGACAGGAAATTAATCCCATTAATGAAACATTAAAAACAGCCGAGCCCGGTGTCTCCACAGAAGTTGACAGTATTTGTTCTGCTGCTGTTTGCAGGATGGGAGGATCAGGTTTTATGAACACATTCTTAAGACTGGACAGTCAGACCTTTTGATATTTATATCTTTGATTTGAATCTTTAAAATGTATTTAACTGAACCAGTTTTCATTTAAATGTGCAGGATTAGAAAATGTCTTATTTTGGTGCCCTCATCTCCGAGGTTTCAGTTCAACACATTCAGGATTTTTGCTGCTACAGCTTCACTTGTTCTGGTGTGACCAGCATCATATGGTGGCTGATGTTCGTGTGTGTGACTGTGAAAATAGCAGAAGTCATTAATTCCAGTTTTTCAGTACAATGCACTGCTATTCCTCCTGTGCCGTCCTAATGAGAGCAGCAGGCTCAAAGCCTTTCTGGCAGAAAAACGCCTCCCGCCTGCGAGTAGCAGGAACTGTGCTGGATGTGCCGTTATAGATCCACGTACTTACATACACGCTACGTGACACAGCACTGTCCAGCTAGGCTACTGTTCACGCAGGAGCCGCCGCTGGACAACGTCTTTGTCAAAGAGGAGAAAAGTGGACGCAGAGTGTCGGGTTTTCCAAGAAAACGTTTTGTGCCTTGTAGATTGTAATGCACATGAAATGACAGTAGACTTACTGAATGTGGAAAAACGGAGACATATTGTTGAAATTGCACTTCTTTTTCTTAAGACTGTTCATCATCTGTTTTGTAATTGGATGGTTAATCGTGAACGTTTTCAGAATGTACTTGTACTTCTTCACATAAAGAGAGGGGAACATTTGGAGGTGTTATTATTTATAGGTTATTATGCAGTGGTTTTACTGGTCCGGCCCACCTGACATCAAATTGGGCTGCATGTGGCCCATGAGCTAAAATGAGTTTGACACCCCTGATCTAAGAATTCAAATGATTCTGTAATTACCACTAGCCCTCCAGTCCACCCACAGAGAGGTCCGCTCTCAGGTCACCATGTTGCTCAGGTGAAAGTGGTGAATAAAAAAGTAAAAGTCAACACAGAACGGCCGAGCCCTGCCGCCTGTCAATCACTGATAGGAGTTCCCTTTGATACCAAACGCACACCTGAGTCACAGTGCAGCTTTAACTGATTACCTGTCAGGTGATTTCCTAACAGTCTGTCAAACATTATGAAGCCCCGCCTCTTCCCCTCAGTCAGTTTTTTTCTTCACCATGATGACCATTATAACTGTAACTTGACCAGCTGAAGCTTCACTTCACTTCAGTCTGGAAATCTCGGCCTTAAAGGAACATTTATTCTGAAAATCTGCACTTGTAGAGAAGTTTTCACTTCTACAGTCAGACTGCAGAGACGGATAATAATAATAAAGTCAGCAGTACTTGTAGTCCTGTAGCAGTGATTCAGAGGGTTTGCAGGAAGACAAAGACATGACTATAAAATATGTAATGAGATATCAAAACAGGAAACACACTGAAGAGAAAATTGGTTTGAGGGAAATGAACAAAATCAGAGAGATAAAACTTGTTTGATGAACATGAAGAAAATCACTGAACTCAAAGTTATGTGCCGACTTTTATTCACAAAAAATAAGTGACCATAAAAATCAAAGTGTTTGTAAGGAGCTTGTTGACCGGAGCCCCGCCCGTCTCTTTGTGCTGATATCGGCTCCATCACTCTCATATCAAACATTCAGAAATTCCTCGGCTGCTCCGCCTCGCTCCACGCCTCGTCTGCTCTTTCGGTCTTTGTGAAACTCTTTGTGATCGAGAAGTTTTGTTGGAAGAAATTAACCTGGACTTTGGTTGAAAAAGAGGAATCAAACCTGCAACAATGAGGATCCACTTTCACACTGGAATTTTCCTGCTTCCAAACACAATGCAGAACAAACTGGGACAGTGACGCTGCTGCCAAACGGAAACATGACTGTTGACCCGAGTGGCAGCTGCAGCAGCGCAGTAACAACACTTTACAGAAGACAACGTAAAAACACCTTCAGACATGACGTCAAGTTAGTGGTGATTTAAAAGAATTCATGTTGAACAATTGGTCAAATAATTCCAATTTTAAAATGTATAAAATAAAAACTATAGCAGTGAAAATATCAACACTTTTAAAAGAAGGAAGATATAATATTGGCACTATAATTAGGGTGAATATGGTATTGTGTTTGAGATGTTCAAAATATGATCCAAAAAATGCTTCATAAATGGGATTATTATCATTATTATTAGTGGCAGTTACAGCTGTGACAATAATCTCACACTTTAAAATATAAAATATAATTATAGTCACAACAGTGGAGTTTTATATCAAACATCATGTTAACTCTGTTAACATTTATAATATAATTGTAAAATAAAATATTTAATACAAAACAGTAATAGTATCTCTGATATTAAAGAATGGTGTAATGACATTTACAGGATCAAACATCAAATGTCATGTTTTTTTAAAGAATTGAATACATAATTAATAGAATTATTGCAAGTCTAAAATATACACAGTACAGTGATAGAAGTGACTATCAGCAATTTTATAGAGAAATACAATACATTGGTGATATAATAAAGAGTTAATGTAGAATGTATTATTAAATTAAGCATTTTTGTATCAAATTACTTTTAAATATGTACAATAAATGGAAATGTGAATATATATATATATATATATATATATATATATATATATATATATATATAAATATATATATAAATAAATCACAACAGTAACTGTTCTATTAAACAGTTCTGTGATAAATAATTCAAATATATAATAATTGGTATAATTAATAATTAATACAACACAAACTAATAGTGACAGTATCATCACAACACATTTAAAAGAACATTTTAAAAACAGAAGTGGGAGGGGCTGCTGGTTCTGGAGGTGTTTTTCCTAAATTAAAATGTTTCTTTAACCGATCTTCGACTGTTAGCGGCGCACGTCACAGAATATGGAGCTCTGTGATTGGTTGATGTTTCCTGCTGAAATGTACCTTTTTAGAGTCGTATTTAAACTCTTGTTCCTTCAACTTTCTATCAAAGAAGCAGATATCTAAAATTAAATTTCTAATGCAGTTATTAATCATTTGAACTGATGATTCAACTGGTCCAACTGTGAGTCACATGACATCGTCTTTGGGCAAACAATCAGACTTTTACTTCCAGAACCCAAGAGGTGCCCAAAAGAACTCTATGAGATGGACTGTTTTATAAGTATAATAAGCACTTTTGTTGTATAAAACACATTTTTAAGATGTGCAAAATACGATAAGCAGAGCTGATGAATGCTAATATGATAATTAATATTAGTGGCAGTGGAAATAATCTCAAAACAATTTAACAGAGAAAATATAAAACACAGTAACTTTTATATGAAACAATGTAAGATTTTGTTGTAATCATATTGCTTAATTACTACATTCTTCTTGTACATATATTTTAGTCTAAAATATATGTACAAGAAGGATGTAATATCTTAAATAAAAAGACAATATATAAAAAAATATATCGATCAATTTATCAGTTAAAATTTACAAAAGAATATTATGATTTTAAATAGTATCTTTTATGGTAAGAATTATAATTTTCAGCTTTTTTAAAAATAAAATGCTTATTATTATTATTTGTTGTTGTTGCTGGCTTTTTTTAACGGAGCTCCGAGGTGCTTCACAGACAATAAATAAAACTATTGAGAACAATAAAAATGTTCATTAAAATCAGGATTATAATTTTAAAACCAGTAAAACAAATAAACGGTGTGTTTATGTGAAAGTGCCAGCTGATTGGTGAGTCTTGGATCGTTAATGGTTGACCGTGTACATCCCCGTCCGGTTCTTCGTCGGCTTGTCCGTTTCTTCCTGGAAAAGATGAATGAGTGGATGAGCGTCGAGGGCAGAGCGGCTTTTTGCTTTAAAGCAACAGTTTGATCTAAACTTCGGAGCTGGTGGAAGGCGTCTCTCTCTTGTGATGGAGCTAGGCTAGCAGTTTCCCCCTGCTTCCAGTCTTTGTGCTAAGCTAGGCTAAACACGTCCTGGATCTATTTTTACTTGGATGAAACTGATCTTCTCATTGATTTCACAAAACGATCTGAACAACAGCTCAGTTCAACTCAAGTGTTCAACTAAAAGATGTTAATGTGCGAGTTAATAAGATTTTACTAAATAACAGTGTAATTAAGAAGGAACTAACGGTAAATATAATATAAATAATAACCAATATTATGAGACTTAGAAGTTACTACATCATTTGTCATAAGATGTTGCTTACATTGCTAAAGTGTTAGCATAGTTGCTAACAGTTATCACAGTGCTACTTACAATAGTTAAAAGTTGCAAATGTGACTAAAAGGTCACCAACGCGTATTAATTTAATAGTAACTAAGAAGAAACTAACAATAAATACAACATTATCATTAAGATGCTAATGTGCTGCTAATGGTTAATAAGATGTTAATAACGTTCATTACTTGTCCTTTATAATGCTGAAATGTTAATATCAGGCGCTAATGGTTAAAGGTCGCTAATCTTACTAAGATGTTAATAAGGGAATAATAATAATACTAAGTGTTAATAAAAGATTAGTAACAGCAAAGTGTCGGCAGCATAAAAACGCTACAACAAAAGGAACTAAACAAAGATGGAAAGTAAATTCAAGATGTTACTAACAAGATTTGACTAATATTACTACGATGATCATTTATTACTAACAGGAACCAACAGTGAATCTTACGTCATGCTAATAAGATGCTTTCTAACGTGTCACATAATTACTACAGTTCTGCTTACAGTAGTTTAAAGCTGCTAATGCTACAAAGATACCACTAACCCATAATCAATCAAATGGAACTAATAGTTAATTGGATCATTGTTAGAAAAGATAGTTACTAAGATGTCATTAAGAATAAGAGGTTAGTAACAGAAGAGCGACAGTCAAGGTTTAGGTCTGAGTTAGCTCGTACAGTATGTGCTAATCACAAAAGCTAAAGTCAATAAACAGTCAGACTCACGCCCACTGACGGCTTTTGTTTGTCCGTTGCCATGGTGACAATCACAGATAGGAGTTACCATTATGTCTCCATGTTCCCTGTGCAAATGTTGACTGTGACTCAAAATACTAACAACTGAATAACTATTACAATACCCTCCTCAAGCCAATACACACCCATTCAGATGGAACGTAAGTCACATTGTGTGCGGGACACATGAGATCTCTACTGCAGCTCTGCAGAAACACTCCCTGTTCAGCTTCTTCTGTGGTGCCTGTTCAAGCTGCTTTAATTTTTACTCTGCTGCTTCTGTTAGAACAGACGACAACAGTGTGACTGCATTAATGTAAATGGATAAACTCGGTTCTGCTGCAGGGAAGAGACTCTTTCCCAGGCGTCACATTACAGCACACAAAGACAACCAACGCATGCTGCCCTCCCCGTGTGTGTGTGAGCACCAGCTCCTGACAGACCACTGTCCTTGTGAGGACGTCTGGATTTATGTGTCTTAACCAGGACCACCTCCTGACTAACCACTTGTGAGGACATGAGCGTTGAGATGTGTCCTCAGACGTTTGTATTTAGAGACGTTTGACTTACGTATGGTTTCCCGTTGGGCCCTTCGAAGCGGCTGTGTGTGGTGTACAGAGGGATGTCGTCTCTGTGGGTCAGTTGGTCGTAGGGACTGAAGCCTTTGTAGCGCCCCCTATAGCAGCAACACCACACCAGCTGCAGAGGAAAAATACTGACTCTGTTAGCTGTAAAACAAGACTTGATTTGCATATTCAGAGAGTTCAATGAGCATGTGAGAAAGGAACCCACTGGTTACCTTAGATAACATCTAACTAGAGGAACACACCTACCAACGTTTACACACCAGGGTCTATTTTTAAAAATTCACTTATGAATGAATATAAATCTGCAAATTTATTGGTAATTGCCTTTAAATCATTTTTATTAATTCATTTTGTTTTTTACTAACTTTGTCTCAACACAAATGCAGCAAAACTCTTGTTTGTAGCTAGAAAGAGAAGTTTTCCCAGCCAGCGCCTGGTAGTTCAGACAGTCATCACCTGTGTTGTGTTTTAATACAGAAAACTCATGTTTTCCAATAACCATTTACTTGTTCTCTTTACAAATGTTTCTGTTTCTGTTGTCAGACAAAAGAAGTGATTTAATAGAAACTCATAAATACATGTTAACCAGGGAGTCAGCTGAGGGTCGAAATGGAGGGAAAAATGTGTGCTCATAGGTTCTACCTGCCTAATGTTTTCTAATATACACTATTCAGGAAATACAGATGCCAGACATCAGAGTAGTACAGTCATTCAGCCGAGGGAAGTACACGAAGCTAAATGAGCTGCAAACGTGTTTTCAGTCTGCTGTAAAACAAAAAATACTGACAAAACAACTGTGGACATTACAACCGGGACTGAGCCAGATCCAGATGACATTAGAGGACGTCAGAGGCAGGCTAGCCGTTTCCCTCTGCTTCTAGTCTTTATGCTAAGCTAAGCTAACCACGTCCTGCCTCCAGCTCTGTACTGAACACACACACGAGGCGTCTCGCTCTCACAGAGAAAGAGAGGAACTCCAGGTTCCAAGACTCACCAGTCCAATCAGCAGCAGGATCAGCAGCAGCAGAACCACAGCTGCCAGGACCAGCAGAGCTATCGCCCACCCAGGAACCCCATCGCTGGCCGGTGCCGGGGGCGGGCTCGTACTCGGGCTCGTACTCTTGGATGTGATTGGTTCATTTGGGGAAACAGAAACAGGTGAGCTGCTGGCCGTTGAGGTTCTTGTTGCCATGGTATTATTAGACGGCGTCGCAGTGGATGTAGAGTTGATGTGAGTGTTGTTGCCAGGGGAAACCGTCGCGGCATGTGTGGTGTTTGTCGTTGTGGTTACAGAAGAACCACTTGTTGTGTGGTGTTCAGTACCGTTTGGAGAGGTGGTTGTCATGGTAACGTGGGGTGTTGTTGTGTTGCTGTCTGTGGTTGTTGTGTTGAGGGATCCATGTGTTTCTGCCGTGGTGGGACTGGACTGGGTGACGTTGGGCCCGGTTGTGGTTTCCGTGTGGGGTTCAGGTGATGCTGACGTGTGGTCAGAGGTGGAACTGGTTTCTCCACTGGTGGAGCTGACGGTGGGACTGGTTTCAGTGGTTGAGTTGGATCCAGGTTCACTGATGTCTCTAGTGGTGGTGGTACTGGGCAGACTGGTGTTGGATCCAGGTTCACTGGTGTCTCTAGTGGTGGTGGTACTGGGCAGACTGGTGTTGGATCCAGGTTCACTGGTGTCTCTAGTGGTGGTGGTACTGGGCAGACTGGTGTTGGATCCAGGTGTTGTGTGGTCACTGGTTGAACTGGTCGAGCTGGTGGGATCAGGTGTCGGGGACACGGCGTGTGTAGAAACATCGTGACTGCTGGTGACTGATGTTGAGGTGGGCATCAGCGCAGCAGGAGTCTCGGTGGAGGACGCTAAAGAAGGAGAAGGAGAAAAACTGTTCTGCTCCAACTGAAGATTAATTCATGATCTGAAGCTGCTTTTCTCTGTTTTCTCTCTCAGAAAACTGAATGTTTTGGGGCTTTTTTCTGACAAAACAAGACATTTGGAAACTCGGAACTTGTATCAGGCATTTTATAGATGAAACAACTGGGGAAAAAATAACCGACAGATTATTTGATAATGGTTGCAGTAACTCCGGCTAAATGTAGTGCAGTTATAAAAGCTTTATTGTTGGTCTGCCTCTTCCTGTTGGAACAGTTGTGTCTGTACGGTAAACATGAAGCTGCAGCCAGCAGCCAGTTAGCTTAGCATAAAGACTGGAAATGGGGGGAAACTGCTAGCCTGGCTCTGTGCCTTTTCCTCCTGGGCAGATCAAATTTTCAGTTCTAAACTTAGTTTTGATTGAACCAGAAGTCTCATCAGACCATTTTTTATTAAATATGAACTTTTTCTCTCGTCACTTTTTGAAGTAAAGTGTACTTGTACTCGGCCCACATGAGCAGTTTCTGTTAAAGTCTGCTGGAGCTGAAACGATCAGTTTTAGATTTGTGTCTCAGATGTTCTGCTTTTCTTTGTCTTGTGTGACAGGAAACTAAATCTCTTTGGGTTTCGGACTGTTGGTCAGATTTCTGACACTTTATAGACTGAAGAATGTATTGGTTAATGTAGAAATGAATTGGCAGATTAATAAACACTGAAAAGAATCATTAGTCGGAGCCCCAAACAAGATATACATAGACCCTTACTGGACCCCTCCTCATACTAAACGTCCTTTTTTGAAAACCCTCCTCCACAGTCTGTCCATAAACTGAGGGAAAATACCACCTCTCTAATCTCTTTGATACGTTTTTTCTTATCTATAAATTCAGTTTTCATTGTACTGAGTACAAAAAGCAGCAGGTGAGAGGAGAGTGTTTCTTACCTGAGGCAGCGAGAGCGATCCAGAGTACGAGCAGCGTCTCCATCTTTCTGCAGGAAATCCGACAGTTTGTGACAAAGATCTCAGTGTGAGCGGCTGCTGGAGTCTGTTTCCATCCAGAGAAAGACTCCTTTATACACCTGCCTCACCTGCACACAGGTGGAGGAGGGAGGGAGGAGGAGGGAGGAGGAGGGAGGAAGAGGGAGGGGGGCTGGCCCCCATCATGCCCTGAGACTTCTAGCAGGACCAGGGCGCCACTCTGTGGTCACAGTTTGGATGTTTAGAGTCGATGTGCAGCTTCCTGGTTCTAACGGTATTTTTATTTTTATTTCATTAATTCCTACAAAGACGTAAATTACAGTCGTTCATCCTCCTCACCAAACTGTGTTCAGGATATTTAATATTGTGAGACCATCAAACATCTAAACACGGACCTATTGATCTTTGTATCCAGGTTGGGCAGCTGAAAGAACATTTGATTTGATTTTTATTATTGAATTATATGTGTATTGTTTTATTTTTATTGATCTAAAAAGGGTCAAACAGGTGTCTTTAAATGTCCAAAACCCAAAGAGATTCAGTTTACTGATTTAAAACAGCACTGACACCAGGTTGGAGTTTTAATTTTTTTTATAGATGACCTAATCGATCAAAGTTTTTGATCCTGATGACATCACTAGGACATCATCAGGGTTCTTTTTTTCCTGCAGAGAAAAAAAACAATCAGGACCAGTAAACTTTTCCTGATATGGAAAATCAGTGGGATGCTCCTTTAAATCTCATTGGTTGTTTGATCCATCGTCCTGTGAGTTGACGTGTTGACGCTTTGTGTTACACAGTGTAGATATGCAGAGGGCGGAGCCTGGAAGGAGCTGAGAAAAGAAACAAGCGACATCCACCTGTGATTGGCTGAGACACCTGTCAGTCAAGGTAAACTTGTCTTTAAGTCTGAATGTTTTTCATATGAACCAATGGGCCTCATTCATGAAGCTGTTGTTCAGAGATTTGAGATTTCACCTGGTGCCCCGCACTAGCGTGGCTGTAAAGTGTAATCGCAGCGCTCTGCGAGGAGCTCCACTGAATCATGAATCGGATGTAGTTTTCTCTTATTTCTAAGAAACCACATTAAACATTCATGAGCGAGGCCCACTGATTGATTGAATCTGCTGAGAGCTGAAGTTTGTATTGAAGAAGTTGGAGGTTTGATCACACAGACAAACGGCACAGTTTAAAATGCTTTTTATTGATTTAAGAAGGTGATCGATTGGGATCAAACTGAATCTGGAGGCAGGAAGCTGATGTCATGAGGAAGGGATGATGTCAGTTTAGCTGTAGGTGTCTTTCTCAGTCTGTGATTGGCTGGATGGTGCAGCCACTGGGAGCTCAGAGGTCAATGCAGGTTGGACAGGCTCCGCCCCCGACTCACCTGGAGAGAGAAAAACATGAGTCAGACTTTTTCAGACCCCCCCCCCCCGCCTTTAACTTAACAATTTTAGATTTAATATTTTATATCAATGTTTAGTTAAATAATATTCTCAATCACTCAGAATAAAAGCCAACGGGTGCAGATTTACAGATGAATATTTAACTTGAACAATTAAATACATTAATGGTATTTATTTCATTTTCTTCTAAATTAAAATGAGTTTATAGTTAAGGTGAACAAGGACAAACAGTTAGTCCCGGTAGAGCCGAGTAGAAAACAGAAGATAATTCATTACAGAGTTCAGTAGAAAGCAGTTTAATTAAATAGAAGAACAGAAAACAGGAGAGAAGATGGGAGTGAAGTAAAACAGAGCTAAGAAGGGAAGATTAGATTCAGTGGAGTTAAACTGAAGTAGAGAAGAGCAGAGTACAGCAAGGTGGTGAAGAACAACAGTGATTCAGTCGAGTTCGGCAGAAACAGACTGATTAAATGGGTCTCCCCTCACCGCTCAGACTGGTCAGTCTGGTTCCCAGTTGGCTCCAGAAGGAGCAGGCGCTCTGACTCAGACCCTGATGATGTTGGAGGGCGGGGCTTAGCTGCAGGTAGGTGGGCGGAGCCTCAGAGGATAGGACCTGCTGCCAGCGGGGCAGAACTGACTCCGCCCACACACGTGACGGATTCGGGTTCCTGAGAAAAAAAACAGGAAAAATTAACTTCATTAGCTGGAGGCGTGGCTCATTGGGTAACGAATGCAGATGATTGGTTCTTAGTTAATTAGCGTTTGTGACCCGGTCCGGATGAAGCTGGAGACGTAGGTCATCATGGCCAGAGAGAGGCGTCGGTCAGAGGAAGTGAAACGCTGAGAGCTCATTGGATGATGAGGAATCCCAAACACAAACTGAACATCCAGAGGAACAGACGGGTCAGCCCTGCACACAGGAAACAATCAATATCTTTGATCAGTACTGATCAGAACAGTTCATTACACAAAGTCTCAGTTACAGAGCGATCGCCTGTAAGAACTCTGCTGATCCTGACTTTTCCTCCAGCGCCACCATCAGGTCGACATGTTAATGTGTCCAAATACCTGCAGAACTACAGACGCTCCCATCAGCCTCAGCTGCTCTGTGGCTGTTTTCAAAACCGCCTGCTACATACTGCTCATCAGTAGTATGCAGTGTGTACTACGTACTGATAGTTTAGCAGGCGGTTTCTAAAACAGCCTCTGTGTTTACTGCTAACTAGCTGATGTTAGCGTTTAGCTCAAAGACGTCTGCAGACTCTCGGCCTTGTACAGATTTTAATAATATAAAAATGACTCGTGTGTTTGCAGCAGCACTCGGTACCTGTTGTGAGCGCTGGTGGCAGGTTGGTGGTACAGGAAGACGTTAGCTTCGCTGTTAGCCCAGTGGCTAGCCATCTGCAGACTGGGACAGATGATGAACAGGTCTCTGCAACACACACAAACTATCATGTAATAAAATACCCAGCAGGAACGTACATACAGGACATTTGAAGCTCACACACTACACATGTCCAGGTGTGAGGGGAGTCACCTGGTGGCGTTGCTGAGCGCTCTGGAGAACAGGTTGTATCCAGCAGCTGTGGGACTGTGATCCAGAGAGTAGAACCAGGCCGCCGCCTCCTTCAGTAGGTCACTTCCTGTCACTCCACCCAGCGAGCGACTCAGAGCCTCGTAAAACGCCGTCTTGCCGTCAGCTCGACCCTGCAGAGCCTCAAAGTCCTGAACGCACAGAAACGGGTTTAAGAGAGACTTCCTGCTGGAGCGCAGCACCGTCTGTTCTCACTGACCACCGTCCGTCTTTACCTGAGTATTAATTACATCAACTCTCAGGTGCATCAGTGCAGGTCACTCAGCGACGTCAAACACTTGTTTTGCACGTCATCCTTTTCAAACACTTGACATTTTGTGTTTAAGCCAACGCAGACTGTTAGAACCACTCCTTTACTCCAGCCGTTGTTTTTCAGACATCTTTGTGCTCAGCGAGACTCTGGAACGCTCCGGCCGCCTGCAGGTCGCAGCGGGCTACTGGCTAACTGTAACCTTAATTCAACTTCTTCCCGTAGTTGTGTGCTTTCTCTCCTCTCTCTCTCTCCCTCCACTTCTGTTGCTTTCTGCAGGTGTTTCTGCCTCTGGAGCTGTGGAGGTCTGGGTCTGTGGTTGCTGCCGCCTGCTGCCCCCGTGCTCCTGCTCTGCACCCGCTGATGCTATTGCTGTTGTTGCTGTTATTAGTATTGCTATTATAATGTTGCTCTTAGTGTTGTTTCCGTTGGTGTTAACATCAATGCCATTACCATATCTATGCTGTATTGAGCTGCTGTATGTTCTCTTTCCTCCTGCTCTCTCTCTCCCGCTCCCCCCTTCCCCCTTCAACCCAACCGGTCGAGGCAGATGACCGCCCACCTTGAGCCTGGTTCTGCTCGAGGTTTCTACCTGTTAAAAGGGAGTTTTTCCTTGCCACTGTCGCATAGTGCTTGCTCATGGTGGGAACTGTTGGGTCTCTGTAAATATAAAGAGTCGGTCTAGACCTGCTCTATTCGAAAAAGTGCCCTGAGATAACTTTGTTATGATATGGCGCTATATAAATAAAACTGAATTGAATTGTAAAACTCTGGTGTTGGTTGCTTCGTACCGTTAGCTGATAAAGTAACTGGCAAACAGCAGGATAGCTAGTATAATGGAGCCAATAGGAACTTCACGGATAACGTTATTCTAAACATCGCTAGTGTGGTTGGTGCTGACTGCAGTTCACACCCAGGTGACGTGTAAAGACAGCTGAGTGGTCAAATCTCAGTAATCTGGCTGTGACCTCTGACCTTTATCCTGCGAGCTCGGCTGATCAGCCCGTCGTGTTCAGATGTTCCCAGCAGCAGGTCGACTCTGCGGAAGGACGACTGAGAGACAGACTGACGGACCGGAGACCAGGACTGAAACGGACCGCTGACCGCCAACAGCTGCAACACACACACACACACACACACGTCAGACGTGTAGAAACCTGGACTTTTCTCTTTCAGACTCGTCCTGGTCTTTAAACTCTACCTTGGTCTGAGCAGCGTTGAGCGTGTGCACAGGCGTCGCCCTGAGGCAGGCGGCCATCTCGTCATCGACAGTGAGGTCAGAGGTCACACAGCCGAGCTCTTTGGCCAGATCGAGCGCCTGCCGTCTGGAGGTGGAGGGAGCCTGAAGCAGCGACGGAGAAAACGCAGAACCACCCTGCAGGAACGGCAACGACACAGAGCAGTTTGTATTTAAAAGCTCAGGCGCTCTTGTTGTGGTGGGAAATGAAACTACTGACAGCAGTTGCTTTGATTTGATGGTGTTGGTCTTATTCTCTATTCTATCTGAAATTAAAGCAGCGTTTATGCTCCTTCATTACTGCTGCTGCTCTCCTGCTAACTTGCTACTGATCAGTGGAGGAGTTCTCACCATCAGCATCACACGCTGGAACAGAGGAGAGGAGGAGGAGGAGAGATGAAGGCTGGTGATGTCAGCACCACGTCCCTCCGCCCCGACTGTCACTCTCCTGTTGTCTCCGCCCACCAGCGAGATGTGGGCGTTAACCCAGCGAAGCACCGCCTCCTGGTCTGACAGACCGTAGTTACCACGGAGACCAGATGAGCCTACAGACAGATTTAAAGTAACTCAGTTAGATGTCTGTGTGTATATGTACAGTATATCTACACACACACACACACACACACCTGTGCTCAGGAATCCCAGCGCGGCGGTTCTGTAGCCGGCCGTCACCACGACGATATCTCCCACAGCTGCGAGGGTGGAGCCATCCAACAGGCCTGGGTTCTGATTGGCCAAAGGGTTGACGAAGAAAACCAGGACTGGGACACGCCCCCTCTGTTTCTCACACACACACACACACACACACACACACGTTTACAGGTCAGCTGAGGTCTCTGGTGACTTAATTATCGTTAATAACATTAATTTTGTGTTCATCACTTTAATGTTGCAGCTGACTGAGTGAAATAAATAAAACACTAAATGGAAGCACCAGATGAGGACTCACCAGAGCAGCAGGAGTGAAGATGTTCAGGTAGAGACAGTCCTCACCTGAGGCTGCAGACTCTACATCACCTGGCTGGATACAACTGGGACTGAAGGACACGGACAGAGAGAGACAGGGTTTCATTACACTGTAGACCACAGGACAGGTAGAGGACATCGACAGGTCGTTACCGGGGTTTGGTGGCGTCCCAGGTTCCCACCCAATCAGCTGGCTGAGCTGCTTCAAAGCGGAGTGATCCTATTGGTGGACGGGCGTACGGGACTCCCAGGAACTGGACGACCGTCTTCCTGTCTGAGCCCAGGGCTGTTTCCACGGCAACGCCCTGCAGAGTCCCACGACCTGGGATGGAGACGGACGTAACAGACGGCGACCGTTCTGAAGAGAAAAACAAAAACAGACGGGTAAGCACAGCGGGCATCAAACCGTCATCCTCCTCTCAGTAACTGTGCTGTTCTCTGCTGCGATTGGTTGGTTGGCTCACCTGTCCTCAGGTACACCTGGGGGGCAGGCTCTCTGATGACCAGCCTGCAGGAGGAGGAGGCGCTGGACGAGCTGGGGGCGGAGCTTAACCCACAGGCTGTGGTGTCGGGGTAGAGGACGCAGCGAGTGGCTGACTCCACCTCCCTGAGTGACACAGCGACACAAGACTCCGCCTCCTGACAGGCTGAAACAGGAAGCAGAGGAAGGTCAGGGGCCGCCACTTCCTGTTTGACTTCGATACTGATAATAAACCTTGAATGATGATGTGTTTTATTAGCAGTGGTTACCATGGAGACACCAGTCCCTCGTCTTGTCCCGGTCGGTGGCAATGTCACGGCTCACGTGGATGACATCATACTTAGAGACAGACGGGTCGACGAGGACTGATGACTCAGAGAGGAGACTCCACTGATCCAGAGACACTGAGACACAAGTACTCAAGTATTAGTCGTAGTAATGGCAGTAGTATTGTTACTAGTATTATCTGTAATAGTAGTTGTAGCAGACGTCATGGTGGAGGTATAGTACCAGTACTGGTAGTAGTTAAAGGAGTAGTGGTAGCAGTAGTAGTGGTAGTAGTAGTAGTGGTAGTAGTAGTACTGCAGTTTTGCAGTCTCACCGTTGGTTGTGGTCGTTGGCAGGTTGAACGGAGGACAGAGAGCCGGAGAAGAACTCCACTGATTCACTGAACACACAAACATGTCACATTATATACACACACAGATACACTGTGTGTGTGTAGAGTGTGTATTTACATGTGTATTTGTATTCAGTACCAGGTTTCTGGTACCAGCCGAAGGGGTCCGGTGTGGTCTTCACTACAGACGGTCTGCAGTCCTGAGTCCTCCAGGTCGTGGTGTCGTCCTCACCGCAGATCTGAACCCCAAGACTGATCAGAGACAGACACACCACGTCTGGACCACCTGCAGCGTGCGCGCGCACACACACACACACACACACACACACACACACACACACAGAGTAACATCGTGTCAGTAAACGTCAGCCATGTTGACAGTAGAAAAGATTAAGTATGTTCACTGTTCACCTCTTTTTATAGTCTTTAAACCAAACCTCAGCCAATAAAACTGAGTTTTAACGTGAGCCGATCACTTTAAACATATTTTGGTTCCTGTCCTGTAAAAAGGTGTTAAAAATCAAAGTCTAACTTTTTCTGATCATTTCATCACGGATCAATCTGATGGATGTATTTCTGTGTGATCTGTGTTTGTATTTAACTGGTGCTGTTTGGTCTTTAATGAACTTTTACACGAATAAAAACAATCAGGAAACAAACACAAAAGTTACTCCACATGTTAAAAACACACACGGTTACCTGCTGATTTGGTGTCTCGGATGAAGCCGATACCGCGGCAACAAGGATCCTCATCACAGCGCCGCTCACACTCCATGAACCTGAACACACAGCCGGGTCACATGGTGCTGGTTTGTTAAAACTTTGTTTCTCATCCCATTACGAAGTTTTATCCTTCAACTTGAAATATCACCAAACCTGGAGATACGTAGTTACAACTGGATAATCAATGAAGATTAAATCTGACTAAAGACCTGTGTGTGTGTGTGTGTGTGTGTGTGTGTGTGTGTTACCCCTCAGACAGCAGTGTGTTTCCTCTCAGACTGACTCGGCTGCGAACAGAGTAAGAAACCATCTTCTGGAAGGAAACTCTCTCGTAGAAGCTTTTCACTGGTCCGGACAGATCCACTGAACACACACACACACACACACACACACACACACACACACACACACAGTCAGAGGTAAACCTGTATTAACCTCATCTCAGCTTTGTAAGGTCGTTGGTCTCTGTCCCTGTATGCTCTTACAGCTAGACTGAACTAACAGCAGCAGAGGATGCAGAGCCAACGGCAGAACAGTGTTGGTTTACCCTTCTTGCTGTAGGTGTTGTTGGGCGTCCTGTCCAGCAGGGGGCGACAGGGTCGTCTCAGAGGTTTGTCGTACGCTCCACAGACTCTGCTGTCCGGATACAACGAGCAGCTGAAGAAGCCTGCCACTGAGCCTGCGTCTCTAAGGTCAGCGACAGAGCACTGCTGCTCCACATCACAGCCTGAAACAAACACTTATCATATCTGTTCACTCATTTCCATAAAGAAACAAATCAATGAAGTTTCAGCTCTTCAGAACTCTGTAAGAGGCCAGAGGAACACAGTCTAGTCCAGAAGGTCTCTGTTGTTTATTAGAGTATGTGACGTACGTGTGAGACACCAGAGCAGTGCCTGCTGGGAGTTGTAGTTGTTCTTGTTGAGCCAGAAGGAGAGCGAGGGGAGTTTTCTCTGACGATCCACGAGGACGTTGTCCTCTGACAGAGACTCAAACTTCAGCTGCACCGACGCTGAACACAAACACCAAATCAACACCGTCAACAACAAATATCTGGAATAACTCTGAAGGAGAGCTGCACCCAGCTGTGAAGGTAACCAAATGCAATACTCAAGTACTGTACTAGAGGTACTTGTACTTTATTTTTGTCTTTTCATGCTACTTTCTACTCCACCACATGTCAGAGGGACATATTGTACTTTTACTGCACTACATTTATCTGACAGCTTTAGTTAGTTTACAGATTAAGATTAGTATTAGATTTTGTACACACACTTTTCACAGTGTGGTATTAGTACTTTTACTACAGTAAAGGATCTGAATACTTCCTCCACCTCTGGCTGCAACTAAAATTCCGTTATCAATTAATATGCAGATTATTTTCTTGATTAGTCAACTAATCCTTTGGTCAATGAAATGTCAGCTCTCATATCTGACACCTTGCTTGTAGGTGACGCTAAATTCTACATGTTGATATAATCCAGTATACATTTCAAACTTCTGAAGAAGAAAACAACACGTGGATGTTTGAAGCTTTAACAGACAAAAACACAGCGACTCTTCATAACGAGAAGAAAGAACTTCCTGTTTTTCTCTTTCAAAACACATTTGATCTGGAATCTCTTGAAACTCCACATCCAGCACAGATCTGTTGTGTGTGTGTGTGAACACACAGGTGTGAGACTGGAACCAGTTCAGAGACGATACGAACCGTCAAGAGGAGGACTGAGTTCTGCTGCTGCGGCACAGGAAGAGGAACCAGAACCACCAGCTGCTGACTCAGCATCTGACAAACAACAACAACCGTGAGAAACAGCCAGCAGTATCCTCACCTTCACTCTGCCGTCTGATCCCCGAGACAACTGAAAAACTTAAACAACTTTTCTAGGGTTTCTTCCTTGTACGGTGGCCTGTTAAGGACATCTGTCATTCTCCAAGCTGCACACAGGCTGCTTTCTTTCATGCTTGAACGTGACAGAAATGCTTTTTTGTTTTCCTTGCTGTCTCGTACTAAAGGATGTTTCCAGGTACCTGTGTTCAGGTAGACGGCCTGGAAGCTGATGATGGAGGCCTGGTAGTCCTTCTTGTTCTTACTGTCAGCCGGCAGAGCCGCATCAGCTGGACAAACAGGAAACAGAAGACAAATCATCACAAACAGGAAACAGTCTGTGTTTTGCAGTCGGCCTGTAATTCAGTTGTGATTTCAGTTTCTTACTGATGGTGAACTTTTGTCCTCCGAAGTCAAATACGAAGCTCCTCTGCTGTTCGTTGTAGGTTAGCCCCGCCCCACAGATACGATTGGCTGTTCCCTGTCCAATCACATCCCAGTCCTGGTCCCCACACAGCAAGACTGACGGAGCTCTCAGCCAACCACAGAGCAGAGAACCTGAGGGGGGAGGGGCAGAGGAGGAGGTGAGTTGCTCTGCCTCTGAGGTTTTATTCATACGTTCATCCTTTCACTCAGGTGACGTGCGTCTCCATGGTAACGCACCTCCGTTCAGGCTGTTCTGGTTGAGGATGAATCCGTCGCAGCAGGCGTCGCGGCTGCAGCCGTCCTGACAGAAACGATGAGCGTCGGAGAGAGACGTCCGTCTGGAGAACACCTGAGTCCTGAACACACCTGAGACCGCCTTCATCATCCTCATCCTCACAAAACTCTGCTGCTGCCGCGAGGAAAACTCCGCCCCTGAAACACACACACCTTAACACACAGGTACACACACCTGGACATATCTGTCAGACTGAACAGCAACAGTAATGTTTGACTGTGTGTTTGTTGTTTTGTTGATGTTGCCATGGTTACAGTACCTTTCTTCCTGATGACGAGCAGATCTGAAGCTCCACCCCTCACTCTCAGAGAGCAGCTCAGCCAATCAAACAGCTCGGCCTGAGGATTACCCAGAAACCCACTGGTCTGAACAAAACAAAATCAAAGTTTAATCAGCATCAACAGTTATAATAATATATACCATTAAAAAGGCACCTTATGAATCATTCACAACACAACACCACATATAAACAAAGACTTCTAATTGATTAGAATGAATATAATCATTATTTACTGAATACAGCAGTGAAGCGTGACATTATTACATCATGTTGTGTTTATTTTCTGACCGTCACTTTGAATTATTTCAACTTTTTTCTGTCAGTTTGTTGGACGGCTTTAAATACTACATTACCCAGGATCCTTAGCTGCTGTATGAAGCACTCTTAAACCCATTGCCATGGTTACTGAATTGATCCCAAACTGATCAAAAATCATAAAATCTGTTTTCTCAACATTGTAACCTTCAGCTCATAGCTGAAGGTGAAGTTCTGCGATTGGACGTTTGTTGGTGAAATGCACCCTGGGAGTCGTAGTTGACTTCCCTCCTTCAGTCTTTATGTCCACAGGCTTCTTGTAGCTCTGACTTTTCATCAGACCAGAGAACTGACCTGCGTTATCGTCGTCTACGAGGGAAAACGAGACTTTTACTGCAGGAACCTGAAACTACTCCTCAAACTTCACACCTGTGTAACTTTCTCAAACTGTGTGTGTGTGTGTGTGTGTGTGTGTACCTGCTGGGAGGTGTTGCAGTGTGTGTTCAGTGTGTGTGTGCTGTACAGTTCACACTGAGTCTGTCTGTTGAACAGCGCCACATGGTGGCAGGACGGCTCCGCTGCACACGCTGAGACAGACAACACACAGTGAGCAAACACAAACACACACCTTAACAATACTGTGTGTGTGTGTGTGTGTGTGTCACCTTGGACACAGGATGTGAGGTCAGAGGTCATTGTTTGCAGGACTTCAGTGTCTTCAGCTCCGACAATCAGATCTGATCCAGGAACAGCCTGAAACCTGCTGAGAACTGCAACACACACACACACACACACACACACACACGTTACAAAGTGCCGAACACACAAATTAATCTAAACTGATAAAAAGAACAGCTGCTCTCTGATTGGCTGCTGAGACTTCACCTGAGCACTCGTCATCAGTCAGAGGCTTGTCACTGTCGGTCCACTCAAGCTCCGCCCCCTCACTGTTGAAACACCTCCACCTGCCGGACAGGAAGTCAGGATGCGCTGACAGGAAGTCACCTTGCTGTGAACACCGCAGGCCCCGCCTCTGACACTCCGTCACACCTGAGACACACCGACAGGTAAACATCACACACTTGTTTTCTGTCCTTCTTAAGGTCTCTTTCACAGCTGGAGGTCCACTGTTGTAAACAAGCTGTAAATATGACGTCACATGACAGATAGGTAACTCGTTGATTGGACAGTTTTGGTGATGTCATCCTGCATAATCAGCGCACATGGACTCAGAGGAAAATCAGATTCAGCAGGTCAGTGTGAACTCTACTGAACCAGTACTTTTACTTTTGATACTTAAATTTCGCTGATAATACTTCAGCTTGAGCAGGATTTGAATGTATACTTGTACTTGTAATGGAGTATTTTCACAGTGTTTACTGAAGTAAAGAGTACTTCTTACAGGAGATGTTAAGAGTTCCTACTGTCAAACTGTCAGAGGACTCACATTGATTGACAGATGATGCTCCAGCAGGTGAGGAGCCTCTGGGACACTTGTTGCAGAAGTCCCGCCCCTCGTCATCCTGATAGGTTCCCTGAGAACACAGAAGACACGCCCCCTCCCTGGAGAAACTCCCTGCAGGACAAACGACTGAAAACAGACAGAGACACTAAATCACTGTCTGCTGTATCTACAGGACCGACGCTGAGGCATCATGGGTGTTTCCTCTGATGTGAACCGACCAAATACTGCCGTCAGCTGTGATGAATGAACGACATAAACTGACTCACCGCAGCCTTCACCGTCACTGTCCAGGTGGTAACCACGGGAACAGCCGAAGCTTTGTGTTGTCATGGAAACCAGTTTGGGTTCTGATGTGAGCATGGACCGGATATTACCCAGAAGTCCCCGGACCCCCCCCAGGAGTCTGGACTTATTCAGAAACAGACCTGATATAAAAAAACCACGTCAACGTGAGAATCCTGAATCTTTTAAAAGACACTGATGAGACGCATAAACATGTTTATTTTTTATTTTTTTATTACACAGAGCTTCATTAAAATCAGATCATCTGTATCTTCCCTGGTTTCAGTCTGAGGCTTACAAACTTTTTAACCCTTAAAACGAAGCCATGTCTACTTGTGACACCTCATCACAGACTTTATGTCTTTGAGCTGTGGAAGTTCAACCACAGTGCGATTCTTCCTTCTCAGATCGTTTTATCTGAATCAATTTTAGAGGGATGGAGAAGTAAAATTATCCAGAAATTCACAAGAGAAAAGGAAACAAAATACTGAAATATGTTCTTCTTGTCTTGTGACCCCTCAGGGGGGCCCCAACCTTGAGTTGGGAACCACTGCTCTGCCACCTGTATTCTACCTGTGCCAAAATTACCTGAAAAACTCACTGATTCATGAAGTCCTAAGTTCTGTTCTCACAGTTTTGTACTCTTGGTGACTCATTAAGCAGCAGTTAAAGTTAAAGTGCTCACCAATGTCATGGAGGTCTGGGAGGTCAGAGGTCGGGAGGTCAGACAGGTCGGCGCTCCATCTGACTGTTAACTTCAGCGTGTCGTCGCCGTCACACTGCAGACGCACCGACGAGTCGTCACACAGCGACACCGAGCGGCCTGACATGGGAAGCTTCACACATAAAAACACAGATGCAGTTATTAAATTATTAAATCATGTTGGTTCGTGTAAAGTCAAACACTCTAAATGTGTGTAAATGAATAAATCACTTGTGAATGACCGTCTTTATAAATTTACAAAACAGTAAAACTTACAATCATCAAATTCAGGATCTTTATTTTAACTTGCTATTATTTTGTTTTCATCATGCATTATTCTTCTTTTCCTGGAGGAAACAGGCTTCCATACTACATTATAGTATAAAGTGTATAAACACAGTGTAGGACAGCAGTCCTCAGGATCAGGTAGTACAGGTAAGTAGTGTTCACCTGTGCAGAGCAGAGCCCCCTGCTGGTCATCGTGTTGAACAACAGAGACTGTAAACCGCTGATCTGAGAGCAGGATGACGACAACATCCAGAGCTGAGAGGACGACACCAACTGTAGAGGCTGAGAGACTAAACACACACACACACACACACACACACAGTGTTTAGACAGAGTATAACTTCATTTCAACCAAAGAGAGGTGACGTTCTCCTGAGGCTGTACTAAAAGACAAGAGTAACAACACACCTGCGTTAGTCAATTCTTTTTTTTTTAATCAATTATATTTTTGATATTGACTGTACTGCCCATTTTACCCTCTGGTGGTAAAAATGGATCGATGCAGCTTTTCAGTCTTAAACACCATAACAGTGTTTTTCATGTTTTAGCCCAATAATCACATACAGAGCCCCTTAACTGATGATGATGATGATGATGATGAATGTCTGTATGATGATGATGGTGATGATGATGGTGATGATGATGATGTCTGTATTATGATGATGATGATGTATGTCTGTATGATAAACAGGGACTGTGATGGATTTTCTCTGCAGGTAATTTATAGAAATGAAGTGACGCTGCCTGAAGGGAGGAGATCAATGTAAACCCTGATGGAGGATTTAATGATCAGCAGGAATGCAGTCAGTGGGCTGAACTTGGTCCTTTAGAGGTCAGAGGTCAGGGCTCTTACTCTGACAGGCTCCACTCAGCGGTTTGTTGTCCCATCGCCGACTCCCAGTCTCACACAGGAAGCTGCTGACAGGAAGTGAGTTCTGGTAACCGCGGTGACAGACGAGATCACAGCTCTGACGACCGTCGGCTGCTGGGCGGCAGACCAGTGCACCGTGGGTAACGGTGGAGTCGGGACAGAGAGGACCTGGAGAGGACAACAACAACCAATCAGCAGCCTCCTTGCGCTGAAGTGCGTCTCGCTGCAGTTCCTCTAACGTCCACTAGAGGCTGCTGCCACGACAGTTTTTACACAACAGGTTCAGCTCTCAGCAGATTCACTGAGCTTCTTCTCCGGTCTGAGGGCAGATTTTCAAAATAAAACTAATATTCATGAGATACCGAGGCCTAAAGAGGGGGGTTTGCACTCACGGTCACATGACGGTGTCCGTCCTGTCTGTCGAGGCGTTCGGGTCCCGTCCACTTCCTGCCCGTCCTCAGAGACACACCAACAGGAAGTGACATCACACTGCAGTGGGATGAAGGAGCCGTCGGGGCGACACTGGAAACCCTGCAGCTCACACCAGCTGGGACCTGAATGCACCACACACAGCGTACCAGTTTACAGACTGAAGTGTGACAGTGAACACATCACTGACAGGCAGAGTGTGTGTGTGTGTGTGTGTGTACATGTCAGCTGTCCTGCGGGGCTCAGTGTTGCCATCTGTATCGTCTCTCCAGTCAGAGGGTTCACACACCAGCCTGCAGCGCCTCCTGTCTGCAGCACCGAGAAACGACCGTCCTGACACACACACACACACACACACACACACACACACACACACACACACACACCATCAGTGACTGATTCTGTACGAAGTTTCGAGGAGCTTTATATACATTTAAACTTTAAAAGGAAATGACAACATTCAAAAGTGTGAATAAAAGAAAATGTCAACATGTATTTCAGAGACAATCCTAAAGTAAAAAAATAAATAGTAAGACAAAGTGTGTGTGTGTGTGTGTTCTTACCTCCTCACACTTTGGGTGGTAAGGTGAAGTGGCGGTGAGGTCAGATCCTTTCATCCAACCAGAGAGCAGCTTGTGAGCCTGAGCTCTCTGACAGCGAGTCAGACCTGCAGGACACACGCACACACACACACACACACACGCACACACACACACGTTATTATGAACAAACGTTCTTGTATGATGTCAGGATGATTTAAACAAATTAAATCATCTGAGCTGTTCTGTAACTTCTCACTGATGTTTTGAAGATGAAGAAGAAACATTTTAAAGTCTCAAGTCTCTCAAACCAACAACATGTCAGTCCGTCTCTCAGTCCTGTCTGACTTCCTGTCTGTGGCTCTCAGCCCATTGGTTCCTACTGAAGATGTAAATCTTGAAAATCACAGATCTATAGTTTCCTGTTTCAAACAGCTGCTCACTGTAGTTTTTATTAAACAAACAGGAGGAAATAGTGACTTTGTTGGGGACTATTTTCAGCGGTGGATGAATCCACATGTGGTGCTCTAGTGAGTATCTGGGGCAGCAGGACGGTGTGTGAATAAACTGCAGTGTGTGTGTTGATGGTGATGAAGGCTCACTGTGTGTAATCAGGCTGTGAGACACACAGAACCTGTTAGCAGATCCACTCACTGCTGCTCTGAGTCTGAACATAAAATATCTCCAGAGACTCTCAAAGAGATGTTCAGTGGATGAAGCTTTATCTGATAAACTGACTCTCTATTAACACCTGAATCCTGTGTACTTGTGTATTTCAAATAAAGCATTTAAAATGCGTGTGTGTGTAGGGTCTCACATTTCGGCAGGTGGAGTGAGCGGCGGGTCAGAGACTCAGGGATGTATTCTCCATCTTCATCAACACACCAACACTGACCTGAACACACACACAGAGCGATGAAGCAAACATCAAACCTTCACATATATTTTATGTGTGTGCGTGCGTGTACCTGTGCTGTGGTAACACTGTGTGTGCAGCCAGCGTCCATCAGCATCACACTGTGGAGTGAACAGCTGGTATGAACGACGCTGAGGAGGCAGGAACATCTGGACAGCTGAAAAACAACATCAACATCATCATCATCATCATCATCATCAGAGTGAGTTCAGCAAACAGGAGACAGATTCATGAGTGCCAACAATGATCATTTAAACAAAGATATGGGAATAAGAGCTTAATACCACATTGTTAATAGTTCATTATTATTATTCTTTGACACAAGCTTAGGGTCAAATATATATACATATATATATATACACACACATACACATATATATATATATATACACACATATACATACACACACACACACACACATATACATATATATATATATACACACACACACATATATTCCAGCTGATCTGTTATAGAAACAGTCTCTGCTTTCAGCTGCAACACTAAGTCTTTCTGTGACTTTAATTAAAAACGTCACTTCCTGTGATGGATTCTCTCTCTTATGAAGTGAAACTGTCTGGAAGAAAAGAAATCAATCTGAAAGCTGATGGAGGATTTAGACAATGATCAGCAGGAATACAAAGTAACGCAGTCTGTAGTCGAACATTTACTCTGAGATCAAAGTATTTGGATTTAATTCCATGAAGATTTAAAAACATTCATCTGAATTTCCATCAACTGTGACTCACTGGAGAAAGCAGCCAATCGCAGAGCAGCTTTGGAGCGGCTTAGCAACCTATCAGAGATCTGCAGCTCCTCCGATTGGCTGATCTGGAGCTCCTCCGGGGTCAGACGCAGACCTTCAGCCAATAGGAATCCATATCCCAGAGGGAGGTGGGAGGAGTTAGAGAGCGTGATGATGCTCTTCACTTCCTGTCTGAAGGCAGTGACCTCAGCGAACACCTGAGAGCACCGACCTGCAAGTTAGCATCAAACTGTGGTTAGTGGCGCTAACAGGTTAGCATACAGTGCTAATTAGTGCTGTTTAATGAGCTAGCTTGGAACTCACAGGTGAAAACTGTCCTCCTGCTGTTGGCTGGTCTTTTGTCCCTGATGATGTTTTCTTTATTATAAAACTAATTCTTTTTATGGTAAAATTTCACATTCACAAATGAGAAAACAAACTTATTTCTCAGATTTTGAAGGAAATTAAACATTTTACCACAATCTTACCTAAACAACAAAGCTGTGAAAACACAACCATTGTGATATAAATCACATCTTTTTTATTTTAAATTCTATAACATACATACAAGAATTACATGTTTTCCCTACTCCTATACTAATAGGAGAGTTAATATGTTAGTGACACGAGAACACAAAGGAAATAATCTTTTGTACTCAGTCAGAATCTAAATTAAAACCATCTTGGTGTTTCAAAGAGGTGAATGTTTGTTCTGACCTGCAGAGGACTGAAGCTTCTGGGTTGTTCTCTCCGGACCTGAAACACAGCAGACACAGAAACACTTTGTGACTGGGAGACCAAACACAGCAAGATGCCTGCTCCTCACAGGATTTACTGATCTCTCCTCTAGCGCCACCCTCAGGACAAACTGTACATTTTTAGCTCTCCTAGTGATGAGACTCAGAGGGAATAAATCATCCGGATGTGATGAACACCACAGCCTCTAAGGGACCTCCATTTAAACTGGTGGTCTTGTGAGTCCACGTCACCAGCTGCTTTACTTTACAGGTTGTTTTATTTAAATAAATTCTGGAGGTAAAATGAACCTCTAATTTGGTTTTGGAACAGCAGAAATATGTTTTTATTGCTTTCCTGTGCTGTTGATCATTTAACATCAGTGATATCTTACAGGTGACAGCGCCCCCTGCTGACCCAGCAGTCATTGTTCTTCCCTCAGCGTCCACACAGAAGCAGCGTGGTCCGACACACTGCAGCGGCAGGAAGTCTCCGTCCTCGGAGCACGCTGGGATGTGAATTTCAGCACCGGCCGCCATGTTTCCTTTCACCTTCAGCGCCATCGCTCGCTCTCTCTCACAGCGGGACGGACATGGAGGTCGACGGCTGGCGGTACGCGACCCCGCGACCTCCTGACCCTGCGGATCAACACACCAGCACTCTCCCCCCCGACACTGAACCTCCTGGAAACCACCGCTGGACGTGCAGCTCGGGACAAAGATGTCCGCTGCGTCCTCGTCCTCGTCCTCGTCTCCGGAGCAGGAACGCAGCAGAGGAGTCAGAACCTGGAACACAACAGGAAGTTAACAAAGTGCAGTTTCAGCAGCTCTGCTGTTCTTATCAAGCTAAATGTGCATCAGGATCACTGGAAGACGAGCTTCATCAGGACTGTTTGACCTTTGACCCCTCCTGTCTGGTCTGTCCATCCAACACTTTGGTCCACAGCAACAAGCCTCAGTAACTACTGACCACTCAGGACATTAACTGTAGATACTGAAGCTCCACCCTCAGGACAGACTTTATAGTTTTAGCTCTGTGAACAGATGGGGCTGTAATGGCCGCTGAAGCACCAAGTGGTTGCTTGCTGGTGTTTTTTATTTCCGTAGTTTTGGGCATCATTCTCGTCAGTTCTCGTCTGTTGTTTTACTAGTGTTAGTAGGAGTCTATATTTACGCGTTTTAAAAACATGTGAAGTGTGACGAGTGCCTTCGTCTGGCCTGGACGCCTTGAACTGAACAGTTGGAGTCACAGTTAAGATCTGTTCACACAGCGAGTCAGGAGAGAGAGAGAGGGCTTAGTTTATCATGATTTATGAAGTTCCCTGAACTCCACACGTCATCAATCAACAAAATCATCACCTTTGAGTTTGACTGCTATATTAATCATGTCATATTACTGCAGATTTCCTGTATTTTCAGCTACAACCTGCTCTATTTGACTATATGATGAGATTACAGCAGGTGGAATGTAACTAAGTACATTTAGCTGATAATACTTATACTTTACTTCAGTAAGGTTTTGAATGCAGGACTTGTAGTGGAGTATTTTCACAGGGTGGTATTAGTACTTTTACTTCAGTACATGTCCTGAATACTTCCTCCTCATGTTTGACTGTAGTTATTGTACAGCAGGAGAAGAGCAGAACACGACTGAACCAAAGATTCAGTTTGACGTTGTTGCTCTTTGTTTAGCTCAGAGTGAACTCTGTGTGACCAGGTGTTTGAAGGTGTGTTGTGTCTCACCTGGTCCAGTGACTGTGAGCTGCTGAGCCCCCTCAGTGTGTGCTGGAGGGCAGAGAGGAAGGCGGGGTCCTCCAGAGCTCTGCTGACAGACTGGACCAGGTCCCGGTTCCTCTGGAGGCTGACGGTGACACTCTGAGAGGAGAGCCGGTCCAGACCCAGGGCTCCTCGAGCTCCCACCACCCCGCTGAAGTTAAAGGAGGCGGCGTTCTTCAGGAACTTCCCTCCAAACAGGTTCTCCTGGAGGCGGCGAGGGGAGGAGCGAGTCAGAGCCTGCAGAGCCCCGCCCACTGAGGGGAAGAGACCGTGGAGGACTTCGACCAGGTAAGACAGGAAGGAGGTCGCATCCGCCTCCACCGGCAGGAGGTCCCTGAGAGGCTGGAGGAGGGGGAGACAGGAGGCTGGAGATCTGCCAGAGGAGGCCCGGAAAGGAGGATCAACAGGACCGGAGAAGAGCCAGGACAGAGCCAGGCGACGCTGAGAGAGACAGTCAACAAGACCTGAACCTGGAGGAGGAGGAGGAGGAGGAGGAGGAGGAGGAGGAGGAGGAGGAGGAGAGGAGGAGGAAAAGAAAACAGAACAGATGAGATATAAGAATATGAGATGATAAAAAATAATTAGGGATGAGATGATGTGAGGATGGATAACAAGAGATGATAAGAAAAAGAAAAGAAGAGCAGAGAAAGAGAAGAGATGAGAAGACATGGGATGAAATGAGAAGAGATAAAGCAGAATAAAAGAAAATGGATGAGAAGAGGAAAGGCGTGTTTCTGTCTACAGACTGTTCCAGGACACTCACTGCAGACCAGGGACTCTCCGTGCTGTCGTGTCCCAGGAAGCTCCCTCCCTGTGGGGTCGACACACCAGCACTGCCCCCCCTGCTGACACTGCCTGGAGGTGAAGGATCCTCCACTCTCACAGGTTGGGACGAAAACACCGGACGCCTCCATCGCTGCCCGCCGCTCCTCCTCACAGGGAGACGGACCTGAGGGACAGGGATGACAGAGGTCCAACTTCTGTCTAAACCAGTGTTCACTGGTCCAGATGTTACCGCTGAAGTTTCCTAAAATGGACAGTTTAACACTGAGGCATTTTAAACCAGTTTGACATCTGCCAAAACTACACTGGTTTAAAGTAGGAACCTCATCACTGTCATTTACTGATCTACACCCGTTTCACTGGTTTAAACTAGTATAGCTTTTTACATCCAGTGTATAAGTTTAAACCGGTCTAATGTCAGGACAAGAAAATCCCAGAGTTTACAAATGCGTGGACTCCACCAGTGGCTTAAACCAGTGAAATTCAGTCTACACCACTTCACACTGCACAAGTAAATAAAAAACAAACCAGTTTAAACCAGTGCTAACTAGTCCCTGAACTTCCCTGAAATGGTCAGTTTGATACTTGAAGGCAGTTTAAACCGGTTTGAAACTGTTCACGTGCTAAAAACTAGTTTAAACCAGTTTAAACTAGTTGAGAGCCATAAATCTGAAGTACTGTATCCGTCCACTGTAACCAGTTTAACTAGTTCTATAACACGTCAAACCAGTGTGAACCAGTTTACATCTGAAGTGTCCGGTGAGGGCGAGGCGGACTCCCAGCATCCTCCTCTGCAGGACTCTGTAGATGTTGGTCTGAGAGAAGGAGCGACCGGACCGAAGACCGGAGAACGCCGAGTCGTACACCTCAGACAGGAGGAGCTCCACACCTGGACAGGAAGTGCACACCTTCATCATCACCACCACCATCATCATCATCATCAGTGTGGTAAACCAGCATGTGACTGTGTGTGTGTGTGTGTGTGTGTGTGTGTGTGTACACCTGTGTTCTCCAGCTCTCTGCCTCTGCTGTCTGAACAGAAGCAGTAGGAGGAAACCATCAGGAAGAACTTCCTGAAACTACTGAACGACTCAAAGGCTTCTGGGAACCTGAAACAACATAAATACACACTGATACACAAAAAATACACACTGATACACACACTGAAATACACAGATATAGACATACATACATACATACAGGTGAGTTACCTGTTGAAGGTGTGCAGCAGGTCCAGCTCTGATCTGTCTGTCATGTTGATGAACTGACACTGGACAGGCAGGAAGCTGCCATCTTCAGCACACTGAGGAGGAGAGTGAGACCCGGCGGCGTGGAGGAGACGCCTCGACCTCACCTCACAGCCGCCGGGACCTGCAGGTCAAAGGTCAACCAGTCAGTCACTCTGATGACCCCAGAGCCAGTCAAACACGTTTAAACAGGCTGCGTCCATGAAGCCTGTGAGTTAAAGTGAAGAGCTGAAAACAGTGACGGTTTAACGTCGCAGTTTATCCTCCAACAGCAGACACACTGTTTCTAACTGTACTAACTGCAAAAACAGTGTACTTTGACCGTTAGTGTATAGTACACAGTGTATACTATTAGTATAACATATGGAATTGGGTCAGTTAACTTCTATCTGCTTGTTGGGGTATCAGAAGTAGTAATCGTGTCAGTGGTATGAGTACTATCAGTAGTAGTGGTAGTAGTATCAGTGTTATCAGCAGTGTCAGCAGTATCTGCAGTATTTGTACATACAGCGCTGAGGGGTCCCGGTCTGTCTGGTCCCATAGAGCTCCATGCCGTCCTGGTCCACACACCAACACTGCCCCCTGCTGGAGTCACACTGAACTGACTCAAAGAGTCCTGAAGGAGAACACTGCAGGACAGACTGCAGCTGGCAGGGAGACGCACCTGCAGACAGAGACAGACAGGTAGACAGACAGGTGTTTCAGGGAGTTAAGCATTTGGTTGCACCCCAGTGACTGATATGAAAGTGATATCTGGGAGTTTCATGTTTTAAATACTGTAAATAATTTGATGGTCTATATATTGATCTTCTTGGACACACATTGAATCTCACCTGATGAAGACGAAACATCGTAATAAGGGTGTAATTTTAAAACACAGATGGAAATAAAACGTACAGAAACAACTCGTATATCTGTAACATCTCTGATCATTAAACGTGTCGTTGTGTTTCTCACAGTGAGGAGCAGAGCTGTTGGTTCGAGTCCCGGCGACCTCCTGACCTTCAGCATCAACACACCAACACTCCTGACCCCGCCCACTGCACTGCACAGGTCTACACACACACACACACACACACACACACACACACACACACAAAGCATGTAGTTAAGGAAATAACCGAAAGCAAAACGTATGTTAAAAACAGACAAACAGCACACTTGTTAATGTGTATTTTAATGTAAATACTGAATTAGACATTCTGTTACTGAAGTGGAAAACTTGTCGATCTTCACTTTGATGAGTAGAAGAATAAAGTCGATGAGCTCAGTTGTCTTTCTTGAATATAGAAGTTTAATACAACACAGGTGTGTTAACAGAAGATCTTATACTGCATGTATACATGGACATGGTCAGATACTTTCCATCATCTGGGAGGGAGGAAGAAAACTATTATGTTTGGCTCTCAGTCAATGTCAAAGAGTGTCTCACTTCATTATCATCAAGGGAGTCTGGAAACTGTCTGAGGTCCATCTAATCTCCAACACTCCTAATCTAATGTGAAGGGCACTGAGGCACCTCCGGTCAACTGTGTGTCAAGCTCAAGATCAGGACTTCTCCCACCTTCATCACACATTTCTTCCACAGTGATCAGGCTTAAGAAATACAATGATGTTGGGATAAAAACAGTGAAATGATTCTCCACTGCCTTCACATCGTCAGGTTTCCATTTTATTTTGAATTATTTCCTGAATGCATTCTTCAACACAGACACAGAAACACACCTGAACCTGCCGTCCTCGGTACAGTGAGGGGCGTCACCTTGTTGCTTGGCAACGGCCACGCCCCTTAGCGCCTCACATTGGCTCAGGGTCTCTGACTCCAGCTGGTACTCTGGACAACAACAACAGGAAGCAGTGACATCATCAGTCAGGCCTGTCCCATAAACGCTGAAGATTAAATCATCAGATGAAGAACTTCTGATTCTGATCTATTGTTGTCAAATATTCAGACCTGTTTCTCTTCTGCATCACTGAGCAACACGTTTTGTCTCCCGAAAAAAACAAACAAAAGAAAACTCACAAAAACATGTAATAATAATTACAGTTCCATAAACATACCCTCACCCCCACTCAGCATACAAACACACGGGTCACTGTAGCTGCCTTAAACTGAGAGAAGCAGCCAGCTGGTAATACTGTGACCGAAGATGGATTCTATGGTCGATAAAAAATGAGCAAACAGCAACAACTGGAGGAGCTGCTGGATCCGTGCACAGACATTTGTAACGTGGGTGTGCCAGGTGAGACGGTGTGCAGCAACAGAGCTACGATTACCAACTCACCTGGGATCCAACACAAAGACATTAATGAGCAAATGAAGGTCATCACATCAGCCCACAAACCTGTCCATGTTGGATTTCTGCTGAGTAAACTGATAATAACGGTGTCATGGGAAAGTTTCACTACAAACTGATTCGTCTAGAAACTGAAGTAAATAAAAAGCTTGGGGGGCTCCAGTTTTCATGTCAGAGAACCAAATTGACTTTCACAAGTTTTGGAGGGTGAAGCAGCATGTTGCACGCCCCGTCTCCTCACACTTGTTTCTGTCAGCTGAGTCTGCTGAACTAGTCCTGAACCAGAGCAGACTTTGGCACTGCTTGCTCTACTGCCTCCAGCGTGACCAACACAAAAACAGCAGCCAGTCAGGAGAGACCATGATGTCATGTCAGGTATGAAAACGTGAGACTTGACACAAGTACAGCAGCGTGAGGCTGTAGAGTAACTGGACAGAGGCCATGAATGAGCCTTTTTAAACATGAAACTATAGATCTGTGTTTTTAAAGATTTACGTCTTCAGCAGGAACCAATGGACTCGGAGCTGAGAGCCACAGACAGGAAGAGAGACGGACTGACATGCTGTTAGTTTGAGTCTGAACATGAGATTTGATGATAAGAAGAAAAATAGAGAATAACTCTGGACTTATATTTTAAATTAGGTTGGAGAGAACTAATAGAAAAAGATGAAGACAAACTCTGACATTAGTAAAAACAGTGGGACAGACAGACAGAGGTTCAGGTGTGTTTACCTGAAGCTTTGCCCTGCAGCAGCTCCGGGCAGCAGACCAGGATGCAGGCGATGCGGAGCAGCCAGGCCATCGTCTCCGTGGTGACAGGCTGAGCATCTCTGCCTCTTTATAAACCTGCAGACCTGCTGAGTCACCGTGAGGAGGACCAACACAACAACACACCTTCATCCCTTCTCCCTCCTCTTCCTCCTCTTCTCCGTCCTCCTCTGTCCGTCTCGGTGGAACCAGGAGTCCTCGACCACGACTCAGGAGGCGGGCAGCGGGCCGTGAAGCCCTCTGATTGGATGAGAGGATCTCTGAAACACAGATGATGGGGGTCAGTGTTCAGTGTGACGTCTGTTACAGCACAATGAAGCCGTCTCACCTGAGGACCAGGTGAGAAACGTGCACGTTTCCACACTGACAGAACATTTGTAGTAAAAGAAGAAATAGATTTCCCCCCATGTCACACAGTTGGTTGTATTTTGGTTCCCCTTCATATCAAAGTTCAGTTTTAAAAGGAGTGAAGAAGAGTCTAACATGTGTTATTCTTCTTCACTGTCCTTTTAAAAACATGAGTGATTAATAAAAACTAGCTGATGACAGTCTGCAGCCATGCTAGCAGCTCTGTACTGAGACACAGTGCTGATTTGAGCTAATGCTAACAGGCTGATGTTTAGCAGCTATAATGTTCACCATCTTAGTTTAGCGTGTTAGCATGCTAACATTAGCTAGTTAGCAGTAAACACATGTCTGTAGTTCTGCAGGTATTTGGACACGTTAACATGTCGACCTGATGGAGGCGCTAGATGAAGTCAGAGGATCAGCAGAGTTCTTACAGTTCATCCTGAGGGGACCATGAACGATGGACCACAGTTCATCAGAACTCTCTGAATCAGCATGTGAACACGTACAAGGAATTTGTTTTGGTTTTAAGTTGCTCTCAATGAACTTTTTAACAATTTACAGGAAGATAAAAATAGACATACGGCTAAAAACAAGGACAACG
>SEMN01001475.1:45000-51867 GCA_005408345.1 Macquaria australasica
AGTCGAACAGACAAACAAACACGGCAAAACAGGCTCATGAGACAGGCTCAAACCAAGCGGGCGAACAGAAGCGGACAGACAGGCAGGCAGGCAGACAGGCGGACAGACAGGCAGGCAGGCAGGCAGACAGGCAGGCAGGCACTCAGTCAGGCAGACAGGCAGGCAGGCAGGCAGGCAGACAGGCAGGCAGGCAGACAGGCAGGCAGGCAGACAGGCAGACAGACAGACAGGCAGGCAGGCAGACAGACAGACAGGCAGGCAGGCAGACAGGCAGGCAGGCAGACAGGCAGGCAGGCAGGCAGGCAGGCAGGCAGGCAGGCACTGCCCTCCACAGAGCCGTGCTGCCAGCATGACTAAAAACAGATGCAAAACGATTGTCTCCCACATCACTTCTTCATTTCAAAATCGATCCATTTTGTCTCACTGCATCCGAGGGAACGTTAGCTAGCTAACAGCCGAAAACACCTGATGATGTCGCCACCTGATGATGCGTCGTGATTGGCTGGTGATATTCAAACGTAACTGGTCAATGAAATTATGCCTTTTCATTTGACATTTTTTATTTATGTAAGTCCTTGAGCACATTTAGATATAAAATTAAACTAGCTTTGTAAATTACCCAAAAAAAAAAGATTTTTAAATTTTAATTTAACCATTTGGCAGCACCTCTGGCTCCGCAGCCCACTAGATGGCGCTCTGAGGCGTTGAGAATGGCTGCTATGTCACTGTAACATGTCCACTGGATGATATTACTTTTCTCCTACAATGGTCACCTCAGTGCAATTTCTCTGTGGGTGCTCTCCATCACATACTGTTTCTCACCAAAATAAGGTGTCACAAGAAATGTTACGACACACAGGAAGAGTTCAGACATTTTCTAACAGCAGGCTAAAAAATAAGAGGAAGTGAGATGGTAGCCACAAAAACATTTAATGCAGCCTCTCAGCTTGACAGTCAGTCAGTGTCTTTGTCAGCACTGCTGGAGTTTGATCAAACATCTGAGCAAGAAAAAAGTTAAATCAACTCATTAAAAAAGTAAGGATGGCAGTTTGGGACAAAAAGATTCCCTGGGGCTTTCTGTTAATGCTGACTGGTAAGACATGGATTTATGTTTGTTACGTTAATGTTTAAACGCTACATATCTTTACTGATATTTTGCACTTAGTGCCGTCACTCTGCATTTTCTCTCTGTTCTCACATCAAAGTACTCGCTCTAAATCAAAGTTCTTCATTCCTAAACTCAGCCGTCATCACTGTGTTGTGTTTTTCCAGGTGCTGTGGGTCAAAGTGTGAACTATCCAGATCCTGTTTGTGCTGTCAAAGGATCGACTGTCACCCTCCCCTGCACCTTCACACCACGGAGGTCTTTCATTCAGTCTGGAAGAGAAGTTTTTCTGCAGATCATCAGTGTCCGCTGGTGCCAGAACCATTTATTGTGTCAGACCACCACCCCGACTGTGTACGACAGCAGTTCAGAAAACAACAAGCCTCGTTACAAATACCTGGGAGACCTGAAGGGAAACTGCACCTTACAGATCACAGATTTACAGCAGGAAGACGATGCAACTCTTCGCTTCAGAATGGAGGCTGATTACAGTGAAGGATATTTTACTGGCCAATCAGGAGTGAATGTCACAGTCACTGGTGAGAGCTTCATAATGTTAACTATTAATATAACTGAGCATTAATGTTTGTAATCCTGCGTGCAGCAGACTCTCATTTTTATTTTATAAAATGCATTCTGTGGTTCACATGAGCCTGGAAACATGAAAGACTTTTTACAGGAGAGCTGGGTCCAGCAGATCAGAAGGTCAGAGGTTTTAGTTTCTGAACTGGGTTACAGAGTCTGGTTCTCCTTTCTTAGCTACTAACAGCACTGTTTACCTTTGGTCCCACCAATCATAACGTCATGTAGTAACTGTGGTCGCAAAGCTAAGTGCTGCTAAATCAAAGGTAAAAGATAAAGAAAGGGGGTCATCAGTTCGTCAATCACATTTATAATCACAGTTTAATGTATAGAAAATGTAAGTTAAGGAAACTAACATGTTAAATGTGTATCAGATGGTGTTCAGATGAAGATAAACAGCTCCAGTGGAGAGAGAGAGATGAGAAGAGGTGAAACCGTCACACTGTACTGCACTGCAGACTGCACGTTCCACCAACTGGAGGTCACCTGGTTCAGAGATGGCCACGCCCTCTCAGAGTCTGGCCCCGCCCTCCAGCTCGGCCCTCTGACAGCAAAGGATTCTGGTAACTACACCTGTAGTTTGAAGACCAACGTTGGCACACGCTCCCTGCCGCACAGCCTGCGTGTGGAGGAAGGTTTGTTCGATCAGTTTTCTCTGTGGTGAAATGTAACTAATCATTTAATCTATTGATCCTCAAATAGAGTAAGAAGTGGGAGTGAGCTTTTACCATTTTTTTATTTAAACAATCTCCTGAATGTGACTGAACATAGAAACTCCTGGGTAATGTAAACATCACACAGGTTCATGTTCTGACCACCAGTTTGAATTATTTGCTCTTAGTTTCTGAGAAAGTTTGGTGGACAGGTCTAAATACTACAATACCCATGAGCCTCGGCTGCTGTTGCTATGGAGAAGCAGACAGTCAGAGCTGTAGTGAATTCCTTGTGTTTGTTTTGACTTATTCGGTCCAAACTGTAATTCTCAAAAGAATAAATTTAAGTAACTTTAATGCTGATTCTCGACACAGCAGTCTCACCTCAAGAACAATTTACTATCATATCGCATCATCTTCATCAGTCTTCATCATCACAAAGCACCCAGAAAAAAATGCACATTTGAACATCTACAATTTCATGAAAACGTCATCTGCTGACGAAGATGATGTGATGAAACTGACATCAGAATTCAGAGAACGTATAGAAAAAGATAACCGAGTGGATCTCCCTGATGTCTGATCAGTTCAGAGGTTTTTAAGCTTTCTGTCCATCTGATCTGTTTCACAGGATCAAATAGTGGTACAGCTGACACACTGCTGGCTGTCCGTCTGGTCCTCTTCACTCTGCACTCTGTGCTCATTGTCATAGTGGCATCCATCGTCATCAAAAGGTAACCAAATACACATCAGTGTGGTTTCTGCTCCTCCATGTGCCTCTGTTCATTACTCAGTACAACATTTCTACATCAAAACATCACCGTATGACAGAGTTTCCATAATCATTCCCACATTAAAGTCCAACTGAAATTAAATTGTCCGCTACAGCAACATATCCGCTCTGTAAACCACAGAAAAATCTGAAACTTGGATTACATATGTTTTGGTTTCATGATGGCGCCCCCTAGTTTTGCATTAATTCGATGGAATACCGTTACTTCTGTTTCTGCGTAGATGGAGACCTTATTTCGGTACAGCCAATCAAATCTTGCATAAACAGTAACGTCAGACGGTCACACTGAGCCAATCAGCAGCCTGCTACACAACACAAGACTCTGAACAACAACCACATTAGCTTCATGCTAACGTTTCCTTATCTGACTCACAAACATGAACACGCCTGGTCCTGCAGCTTGCTGAATGAGCCACCAAACAAACATCACCGCTAACGTCTGTTTGCAGGCTACATGGCTGCTCAGCTGCAGCACATTAAACAGCATGTAAACGCACCTGCTAATGTCCCTTAGATGCTGCTGTGGGTCTTACTCTTCAGTACCACTAACAACTCACTGGCCCATGATGTGTAGCTACAGCACATTCCCTACGGTGCAACACCGGCACTCCAGCAGGTTGACTTTATTTTTGACTACACATAGGAATGACTTCATGTGATTTCAGCTGGACTTAAACATTGGGCAGACCTATCAGTTTCTTTTTTAGATGAGTTTTATTTTATTCTGAAAGAAGTATCTCAGGAATCAGTACCTGGTCCTTTACCTTTACTAGCTATACATTTTAAAAGCATCATATTAGTTTTCATTTCTGTGCAGGTGACTCATTATCTGAATAATATGTAACTGAACAAACTACAGGTGTGCCTTTCACATGGTAAATTCTCCAAACTTCCTTCAGTTAAAATGTCTTCTCATAGCTTCAGACTCGCCTTGCTGGAGAAGTCTCAGTTCATCTTTGATAACAAGCTTAACGGTGATCATCAGCTGAATTCTGTTCTCCACTATTTAAAAAACATTCAGTCTTTTTGATCTGCAAAGCACCTGAAAACTGCAATTCAGTTCAAGAGTAGATTTTAAAGAATAAGCCTGGTGAAATTATATACTTTTCTTACTGGCATCAAATCACATGTGTATCAATAAATATCACCAGACTTATCCTTTAAGATTTTAATGATCACCTTTAAGGACTGACAGTGGGCTCCTGATATCCGACCTGCCAGAGACGGCAAACCAGCTTTTTATCCGTTTCAATTTCTGCTAAAAACACATTTTAGAATTGCTTTTATTTAAACTGATTATTATGTGCCTCTATTGTATTTGTTCTGTTCTCATTAAATTGTACTTTATTTCAATATTATTTTATTTTATAATGTATTTGTGAAGCTCTTTGTAACTTGATTTTGTGCTACAGAAATAAAGTCATATTATTGTTACATTTTTGAGTAAAGTCATATCTTAGCGTCTATTTTTACCTCCATCTTCACAGGACGTGTTTGCAAGACAGCAGCTGCAGCAGCAGAGAGCAGAAAGACGTCACGGTGAGTCACTGACCATCACACCAGACAAACATCACTTCAGTTAGATTTCTAACACCTTACATTTAACATTGAACCTTCATGTCTTTATGGAGGGCCTTTCATCACTTCCTGTTGCCATCACTGCTGCTGACGATGGAGAACAGATTGTTATCTTATGAGTAAAGAAAGAGGAACCTGCCTGTCATAATCTCCTCTTCACATCATCTTTATTTATGATGTGAAGAGGAAATCTTCTTTTGCAACATGTCATGAGAAAACAGTGCTCGTCTACAACATCCCTGGTGAAAGTTACTCTGCTTCTTTCCAATATCTCCTATTTCTTCTGTTCACCTCCATGATAGGAAACAGTCACGAGTCTTAAAAACCAGCACAAAACATCTACTGCGTCTCTTTACTGAATTCATGCAGCACTTCACTGCATACGAGAGTGAGAAATGATTGAGTTGCATGACTGACTGACGTCCAGACTCACTCAGACTCTGTTCCTCATTATCTTGATCAAAGCTCAGAGTAGAAAACATTCAGGAAGCAGCTTCTCATGAACTGACTCAGTATGTAGATCCTCAGTATGAAAGGATTAATTATTAAAAACTTGAACTGCTCATTGGTGGCTCACATGCCCATGAATATCTGCCTCCACAAGCCCCACAGCAGGAATCATCAGCCAGCTACTCTGTTTTTTTAATGTGTTTTGGTTGAGTTAATATCAGTTTATGAAAATATACCACCCCATGCATGAATCGTGCTACAGAAATAAAGTTTATTGTGATAATGATTACTATTGTTAACACAGAGAAATCCCCTGAGCCAGTAAGCTTAAAGTGAGAGCCCCATGCCCTTTCCTCTAGCGCCCCCCTCAGGACAAACTTTACTACTGCTGAGACTCGGTGTGGCTTGTTTAGTATTGCTGCTGTGATGAACTCTGCAGCGGGACGGTAGAAGGACTTCAAGATAACTCATGAAGTGCTTCTTCCTCGTCACTGATCTGTGAGCTTTCTACAGTCTGACTGCTGGTCTTCATCAGTGTGATCGGCTGTGGCTGTCAGCTGTTTGTCCTTTTCTCTTCTGTTCTGTTTGAACTGTGCTTTCTGTTCCAGCCTCCAGACTCTGTCGAGGAGCTGTGACATCTAGTACCCGACGTTAACGGCCGGGCCGCACAGCCGACCTGAGCAGCGTGACGGCTGCCTGCTGAACTGCTGCGTCTGGCGGGCGTGTGGAGTCACACAGGATCGATCCTGCTGCTGCCAGCTCTCTTTCTACACCGAGTTTGCCTTTGATAATGTTCAGCCACACCTCCTCACTAAGGTAAAGGGTTCTGTCCCCTCCTGGCTCAGTGGGCCAGGAGTGTCTATGCTAAGTTAGGAGCTTGGAGTATTCTCAGTGTGTTATACTGCCCCTGATGTTATGTTTTATACTTGTCTTATTCTATTTTAGCTTCTTTCAGTCTAACATTTTATTTTGTTTTACTCTTTTTAAAATCCTATTGGTGTCTTTTTATATCACCTTATGTTATATGTAATGCCTGTCTGTCTCATGTAAAGCACATTGAATTGCTTTGTGGTTGAAAATAAACTAGCCTTGTCTGATTGTATTATTAGTTTAAGACTGTTGGGACAAAGTGTTGTTATATTTCCTCCAGTTTCTTATCTCTTATTTTCATCATAGCCTATAGCTGTGGAGCTAACGCTAACCCTGCACCTTGTCAATGTTGATTAATGTGCAATAAATAAATATATAACCTCCATAACATCATCAACAATATATACCGCTATCCTCCATTACAGCGTTATGCCAAACAGACATCCTGTCATTTACTAAATATTCAGTAACCTAGCTGACAGACAGACAGCTGACACACAGACAGCTGAGAGACAGACAGCTGACACACAGACAGCTGACAGACAGACAGCTGACACACAGACAGCTGACAGACAGACAGACAGACAGCTGACACACAGACAGCTGACAGACAGACAGACAGCTGACACACAGACAGCTGACACACAGACAGACAGCTGACACACAGACAGACAGCTGACACACAGACAGCTGACACACAGACAGCTGACAGACAGACAGCTGACAGACAGACAGACAGCTGACACACAGACAGCTGACAGACAGACAGACAGCTGACACACAGACAGACAGCTGACAGACAGACAGACAGCTGACACACAGACAGACAGCTGACA
>SEMN01001476.1:0-51846 GCA_005408345.1 Macquaria australasica
CAGTATTGATCCTCTAATTCCAGACTTGACTGAGATCAGCAGCATGTTATTGATCTGTGTTGACATGAATAGGTGTTTGAATGTTGTGGTGACATTTGGATGATGTCACATTATGATGATCCACAATAACACAATGACAAAGTCTCTCTACTCATTTTAGGGAAAAGCTCATTGATTAGGACATAGTAATGTTGAGCTACACATTTAAAACCTGAACACATCTGATTGGATTATAAATGGATTTTTATCTCCATCATTTATTCTTTATTCAGATTGAGGGGCTGCAGGTTGTCAGAGATCAGCTGTGCTTCTCTGGTCTCAGCTCTGAAGTCCAACCCCTCCCATCTGAGATATCTGGACCTGAGTGACAACAAGCTGCAGGATTCAAACGTGAATCTGCTGTCTGGTTTTCTGCAGAGTCCAGACTGTAGACTGGAGACTCTGAGGTCAGTTCACTGACTCTCTGTTACTATTGTAGATCTGATATGTTTAATTAACAATTGAACCTAATTTATGTTCCTACATAACTTACATCCATAAAGTTGTAAATGTCCTTTTGTTCATATTTTCATGTTTCTTGAACTAAATTTAGTCTGCAGTCACAAAAGACTTGTATTTCTTAAAGAAACTGTAGAAAATGTCCACTGTTAGTTGTTAAAGTAAATTAATGTTTATAGTTTTTGGTAAATGGTCACATCTGTATACTTATTTATTTATTTACTGTATTTATTGTCATATGTACAGTAAGGAAACATGTGTGGTGGTGGGGCGTGGTTGGAGCGTGGCTGCAGAGAGGGAGAAGTGGGGGAGTGGCTCAGGAGCTCGGGGCGGGTCGCCCGGGGAGGCACAGGTGCAGCGCATCAGGGGTTGATGAGTGTTCTTATTAGCAGTAGCAGCCCTGAGGACGGGGGTCGGTTGGACCGGATGGACGACACGACACGACACGCCGGACAGAGGGCCACAGCCGTGGGAGTGCGCGGGTGCAGCGAGAGAGAGCCCGGGGGGGCAGACAAGCGTTATTAAAGAAACCTACGGGTTATACACGAGAACAGTGTGTGTGTGTGTCTCTGTTGGCGGGCCCAGGGGAGGGTAGCAGTGGGTACGCTACATTGGCGCCCAACGTGGGGCCTAAGCCAACAGAGAAATGTCAGAGCCTGCGGCCGTACAGCCTGTAGCGGCTCTGGCCCAAATGCTCGGGGAGCTAGCCGTCATGCACCAGGAGCAGACGGCGGTAAATCGCCGGCAGATGGAGGCACTCCAGGCCCAGTCTGAGCGGCACACCCAGGTCCTGGAACGGTTGGTGGCGAACATTGGGGGGCCTACCACCACCGCGCCGCTCTCCGGCATCTCACTGCCGCGAATGACAGCCACGGACGACCCACGCTCCTTCCTGAAAGCGTTCGAGGTAATGGCGAAGGCATGCGACTGGCCGGCGGCGGAGTGGGCTGTGCGTCTGCTCCCGCTACTATCAGGAGAAGCCCAAACAGCGGCGCTCAGCCTGCCGGCGTCCTCGAGGGGGAGTTACGCCGACGTTCAGCGCGCCGTCCTGGACCGGATGGGCTGCTCCCCCGAGGACTACCGCCGCCGGTTCCGCGAGGCTTGCTTGGGAGCCGAAGAGAGACCGTTCGCCTTCGCGCAGCAGCTTCGTGATGCGGCAGTGAGGTGGTTGGAACCAGGAGACTTAACCGGGGAGCGGCGAATGCTCGACCGGGTGGTGGTGGAGCAATTTGTGGAGGCGCTCCCCGCCAGGACCGCGGCGTGGGTGAAATGCCACCGACCAAAGGACCTGGAGATGGCCGTCACCCTGGCGGAAGACCATCTGGCCGTACACCCGCGGAGTCAGCCAGCAGAGGCCCGGGCGGTGACAGCGGCCCGGCCTGTCCCGGCGCCGAGGAGGAGATTCAGCGGGGCCGCCGCAGCGGCCACACCACACTCGGTCCTTCCTCCACCTCCCCCTCCTCGTCCGTTGACTGGGGAGGCTGTCGACGCCCGCCCTGACTCCACCCCACCGAGAGCCCCTCAAACGGCAGGGCAGGAGTGCTGGAGGTGCGGGCGGCCCGGACACTTCTGCAGAGAGTGTCCACTGATGGAGGTTGGCCAAGTGGTCCGGGTCGCCGGCCCTCCGGTCCCCTCCCCCGGTCCAGGGGGACATACAGCGTTCCGGTAAGGATCCAGGGGGGTGTACACCGGGCTATGGTGGATTCGGGCTGTCAACAGTCCCTAATTCACCAGAACCTGGTTCGACCAGGGGCATTACTAGAGGCATCATGGGTGAAGATTAGGTGCGTGCATGGGGATATTCACGACTACCCAGTGGTGCCAGTGCAAATTAAATATGGTGGTAAAATGCATAGGATACAGGCCGCGGTGAGCTCCCGTCTGACGCACCCTATGGTATTAGGCACAGATTGGCCGGGGTTTGATAGGTTAATAGGGGTGCGTACACGGCAGGCAGGGAGATGTGGTATCTGCGCTGTGCTCAGTGGTGACGCGAGGTCATCCGACGCTGGAGGCTCCGCAGGTCCCTGTGTTTAACTCCATGGAGGATTTTCCACTTGAGCAGTCTCGTGATGATACTCTACGCTCAGCCTTCGACCAAGTGATAAAAATTGATGGTCAATTGGTGCGCCCTGACGCAGTGCAGACGTACCCGCACTTTGTTTTGATTAGGGAAAGACTATACCGAGTGAGTCGTGACACTCAAACCGGTGAAATAAACACCCAGTTGTTGGTGCCGAAAAGCCGCCAGGAAATGGTTTTCCAGACGGCTCATTACAACCCGATGGCTGGGCACCTGGGGAGTGACAAAACACTGAACCGGATAATGGCCCGTTTCTATTGGCCAGGCATTTGGGGTGATGTCAGCCGGTGGTGCGCGGCTTGCCCTGAATGCCAGCTGGTAAACCAGCCGGCCACCCCCAGGGCCCCGTTGCGGCCCTTACCGCTGATGGAGGCCCCGTTCGAAAGAATCGGGATGGACCTCATCGGGCCATTCTCCCGTAGCGCACAGGGATCTCGTTTTGTGCTAGTCGTGGTAGATTATGCAACCCGATATCCCGAGGCGGTGCCCTTGCGCTCCATTTCAGCGAAGAAAGTAGCGCAGGCACTGTTTCAATTAGTCTCCTGAGTTGGAATCCCGAAAGAGATTCTGACTGATCAGGGCACGTCATTTATGTCACGCACACTGAGGGAATTGTACGAATTACTGGGCATCAAATCGGTCCGCACGAGTGTCTATCACCCGCAGACAGACGGGCTCGTGGAGCGGATGAACAAAACCCTGAAGTCCATGATTCGTAAGTTCATTCACGATGATAGTCGCAATTGGGATAAATGGCTTGATGCTCTGTTGTTTGCAGTGCGGGAGGTTTCCCAGGCCTCCACGGGATTTTCTCCCTTTGAACTGTTGTTCGGCAGAAAACCACGCGGGGCACTGGACCTAGTTAAGGAAAGCTGGGAGGAGGGTCCCAGCCCCAGCAAAAATGAGATTCAGTACGTCCTGGACCTGCGAGCAAAACTCCACACGCTCGGGCAGCTGTCACGGGAGAATTTGCTGCAGGCCCAGGAGCGTCAGCAGCGCCTGTACAACAGAGGAACCAGGCTGAGGCAATTCTCACCGGGAGACAAGGTACTTGTATTACTCCCATCTTCCAGCTCTAATTTACTCGCCAAGTGGCAAGGGCCCTTTGTGGTCACACGACGAGTGGGTGATGTCGACTATGAGGTGGCACGCACTGACAGGGGGGGGGGCGCTCAAATTTACCACCTGAACCTCCTTAAGTTGTGGAAGGAGGTGGTGCCGGTGGCTCTGGTGACGACGGTGCAGGAGACGGATGAGCTGGGGCCTGAGGTGCCAACCTCGGTCGCCTCAGCTCCACTCCCCTGTGACCGTCTCCTTACTCCGTCCCAGAGGGCAGACATAATCAGGCTCCAGCAGCAGTTTGCGGACGTAGTCTCCCCCTTGCCAGGGCGTACATCCCTCATAGAGCACCACATTGAATCTCACCCGGGCGTGACGGTGCGTTCACGGCCCTATCGGTTGCCTGAACACAAGCGCAAAGTGGTTCAGCGTGAGTTAAAGGCCATGCTGGAAATGGGAGTAATCGAGGAGTCACACAGTGCCTGGAGTAGCCCCATCGTTCTTGTTGTTAAGAAGGATGGGTCTATTCGGTTCTGTGTGGACTATCGTAAAGTTAATGACGTGTCACAGTTTGATGCCTATCCTATGCCCAGGGTCGACGAGCTCCTGGACCGTCTTGGTACTGCGCGCTTTTTCACCACACTGGACTTGACCAAGGGCTACTGGCAGATTCCCCTGTCTCAGGAGTCCAGGGAAAAGACGGCTTTCTCCACTCCGTACGGGTTGTACCAATTTGTCACACTCCCGTTCGGGTTGTTCGGGGCTCCAGCCACGTTTCAGCGGCTCATGGACCGGGTGCTGCGGCCACATGCCGCATATGCTGCCGCCTATCTGGATGACGTGATCATCTATAGTGACCGCTGGGCGGAGCATGTGCGGCGGGTGGCTGCGGTGCTCGGTTCATTAAGGCAGGCGGGGCTCACGGCCAACCCGAAGAAGTGTGCGGTTGGACGGAGGGAGGTGCGGTATCTGGGGCATCTCTTGGGGGGAGGGCAGGTGCGGCCGCAGTTAGACAAGACCGCAGCGGTTGCAGCCTGCCCAAGGCCCAAGTTCAAAAAAGAGGTAAGACAGTTCTTGGGGTTGGCCGGGTACTACCGCCGGTTTGTGCCGGGGTTTGCAGATCTGGCCAGCCCCCTCACTGATCTCACCCGAAAAGGTGCCCCAGATCCGGTTCAGTGGACGGAGCAGTGCCAAATGGCGTTTGATGGGTTAAAACAGGCTCTCTGTGGGGAGCCTCTGCTCCACACACCTAACTTCTCTCTCCCTTTCATACTGCAGACCGACGCGTCGGACAGGGGGGTGGGGGCCGTGTTGTTCCAGCAGGTGCGGGGGGTCGACCGCCCAGTGGTGTACATCAGCCGGAAGCTGTCAGAGAGGGAGTCCCGGTACAGCACAATTGAAAAGGAGTGCTTGGCTATCCGGTGGGCGGTCGGGGCCCTGCGGTACTACTTGCTGGGGCGGGCCTTCACCCTCTGTTCGGACCACGCTCCGCTCCAATGGCTCCACCGCATGAAAGATGCCAACGTGCGGATCACCCGGTGGTATCTGGCTTTACAGCCCTTTAAGTTCAGGGTGGTCCATAGGCCGGGGGTGCAGATGGCTGTAGCCGACTTCCTCTCTCGTCCTATGGGGGGGGAGTAGGGTCGGCCGGATGGCTCCCCGGCCTCAGTCGGGCGGTGGGGGTATGTGGTGGTGGGGCGTGGTTGGAGCGTGGCTGCAGAGAGGGAGAAGTGGGGGCGGGGCTCAGGAGCTCGGGGCGGGTCGCCCGGGGAGGCACAGGTGCAGCGCATCAGGGGTTGATGAGTGTTCTTATTAGCAGTAGCAGCCCTGAGGACGGGGGTCGGTTGGACCGGATGGACGACACGACACGACACGCCGGACAGAGGGCCACAGCCGTGGGAGTGCGCGGGTGCAGCGAGAGAGAGCCCGGGGGGGCAGACAAGCGTTATTAAAGAAACCTACGGGTTATACACGAGAACAGTGTGTGTGTGTGTCTCTGTTGGCGGGCCCAGGGGAGGGTAGCAGTGGGTACGCTACAACATGTTTCTCTGTAAAATGAAATTCTGTCTTGCTATCTACAATGAACGCCAGAACAAGATAAATCTAAGTATAAAACAAATAAAAAGATAAAATTAAAAACCAGCGCATATGAGATATACAATAGAAATATAAACTGTACAAACTAAAGACTAGTGTAACATCAGCTGTATACGCAGTAAAGTGCAGTTACATGAGGTAGTCCATGTTTATAGACTCCTGTCAGCTGTTTAGGAATCTGACGGCAGTGGGAAAGAAAGAGTTCTTTAGTCTGGAAGCATTTCATGCTTCTGTACCTCCGGCCTGAAGGTAGAAGTGTGAACAGTCCGTGCTGGGGGTGGGTCGGGTCCTTGAGGATGGAGGTGGCTCTCCTGTGGACTCTGTGATGGTAGATGCTCTGCAGAGAGGGCAGTGGAGACCTGGTGATCTTCTCAGCGGTCTTCACCACTCTCTGCAGGTGTTTGCGATCCATAACAGTAGTGCTACCATACCACACGGTGATGCAGCTCGTCAATATGCTCTCAACAATGCAGCTGTAGAAGTTGCTGAGGATCTTAGCTGACATGCCAAACTTCCGTAGCCTCCTCAGAAAGTACAGCCGCTGTTGAGCTTTCTTGACCAGCTGTGTGGTATTGACTGTCCAAGTGAGGTCCTCGCTGATGTAGACACCCAGGTATTTGAAGCAGCTGACCCTTTCCACTTCAAGCTCCCGGATAAACAGTGGCTGATGAGGCCTCCTCCCCTTCCTCATGTCCACTATCATCTCCTTCGTCTTGTCCGTGTTGAGGGTGGGGTTGTTGTCCTCACACCATCACACCAGACTGGCCACCTCCCTCCTGTAGGCTGCTTCGTCCCCGCCAGTGATACGTCCTATCACTGCGGTGTCATCCGCAAACTTTAGGATGATGTTGTCCTTGTGGGAGGCGACACAGTCGTAGGTGAACAGGGTGTAGAGGATGGGGCTGAGGACGCATCCCTGTGGAGTGCCAATGTTTGTAATGATGCTTGCTGAAGTCCTATTACCAATCCTGACAGACTGGGGCCTGCCAGTTAGAAAATCTAGGACCCAGTTACAGAGAGTGGGGTGCAGACCGAGCGTAGACAGTTTGTGGATGAGTTTGTGGGGGGTGACCGTGTTGAAAGCAGAGCTGTAGTCAACAAGGAGCATCCTGATATACGAGTCTTTATTATCCAGGTGGGAGAGGGAATAATGGAGGGCAGCAGCAATAGCATCTGAGATGGACCTGTTGGGCCGGTAGGCATACTGCAGGGGGTCCAGGGGGTCCGGTATGCTGCTTTGAATGTGGGCCAGCACCATTCTCTCAAAACACTTCATGATTATTGGAGTGAGTGCTACCTGCCTATAATCATTCAGGCAGGTGGGTGAGCTCTTCTTAAGAAGAGGGACGATGATTGTGGTCTTGAAGCAGGAGGGAACGGTGCTCTGGCTGAGGGAAAGGTTGAAGATGAAGGCAAGAGCATCAGCCAACTCGCTGGCACATGCTCTAAGAGCCTGCCCCGGGATGTTGTCTGGTCCTGCTGCCTTATGGGGATTGATCTTCCTCAGAGCTTTGTGTACCTGGCCTGACGAGACTGTTGGTGGAGGGGAGGGGGGTCGGGTGGTCCAGGTGTGTGTATGCCTCCTCTCTGTGCTGTGACTAGAGGTCTCAAAGCGGGTGTAGAAGGTGTTGAGATCATCCGGCAGGCTGTCTGTGGAGCTGATGATACTGGTGGTGGTTCTGTAGTCTGTGATGTGCTGCTGGCCTTGCCACAACCACTTGGAGTCAGCAGTGGAATAGAAGCTGTCCAGCTTCTCTCTGTACTGCCTCTTGGCCGCTGTAATGGCTTTTCTCAGTCCATAGTTCGCAGCTTTGTACTCCGTCTCATTGCCTGATCTAAATGCAGCAGTGCGAGCACGCAGTATATTGCGTACCTGACTGTTTATCGAGGGCTTCTGATTGGGGAACTTCCTGACTTGTATGGTGGGTACGATGTTGTCAACACAAGTGCTAATGTACCCAGTCACATATTCAGCATAATCCTGTATGCTAACAGAAGAGTCCTCCAGAGTGGCTGCGGCTTTAAACACATCCCAGTCCGTCCGAGCAAAGCAGTCCTGCAGGGGGCCCTCAGTCTCTGGGGTCCAGAGTTTAACTTGTTTGAAGACAGGGTTTGTTTGTTTCAGCCTCTGTCTGTAGGCCGGGTACAGGAACAGAGAAATGTCGTCCGAGTGTCCGAAGTGGGGGCGAGGTGCAGCCCTGTATGACCACGTATGTTACTGTAAACATGATCCAACGTGTTCTTATCACGGGTGGGAATGTCCCCATGTTGATAATACTTAGGAAATACAGTCCGTAAATTACACTGGTTAAAGTCACCAGCAGTGATGAAGACAGCATCAGGGGGAGCCGCCTCTAACACGCTGATGTAGCTCGCGGGGGGATGTAAACAGCGGCCAAAAACACGGCAGTAAATCCCCTCAGTAGATAACAGGGACGGCATTTCAGCAGTAGAAACTCCACGTCTGGCGAACAGTATTTATAAACAGTCCGTATATGTCCACACCACGAGTTGTTAATAAACACACACACACCTCCCTCTTTAGCCTTACCGGAGGCTGCAGTCCGGCCTCCTCGATGTACAGAGTGAGTCTGTAGCTGAACGGCACATTCTGGGACCTTGTCTGAAAGCCAGGTCTCTGTAAAAATTAGAGCACAGCACTCTCTTATTTCCCGCTGTGCTGTAATCCTGGCTCTTAGCTCGTCCAGTTTGTTTTCCAGAGACCGCACGTTGGCTACCAAGAGGCTGGGTAACGGTGGCTGGCTAGCGCGAGCTTTCAGCATAGCATGGAGCCCTCCCCCCTTGCGTCGCCGTCTCCGTAGCGCTCTCCTGGGGTCAGCTTGATCACTCGAGCTCGGTGCTTCAGGGCCTTCCTGGTGGTGATGGTACTGATCAATACAGTATTGATCCTCTAATTCAGTATTGATCCTCTAATTCCAGACTTGACTGAGATCAGCAGCATGTTATTGATCTGTGTTGACATGAATAGGTGTATGAATGTTGTGGTGACATTTGGATGATGTCACATTATGATGATCCACAATAACACAATGACAAAGTCTCTCTACTCATTTTAGGGAAAAGCTCATTGATTAGGACATAGTAATGTTGAGCTACACATTTAAAACCTGAACACATCTGATTGGATTATAAGTGGATTTTTATCTCCATCATTTATTCTTTATTCAGATTGTGGAGCTGCAGGTTGTCAGAGATCAGCTGTGCTTCTCTGGCCTCAGCTCTGAAGTCCAACCCCTCCCATCTGACAGAGCTGGATCTGAACTACAACAACAAGCTGCAGGATTCAGGAGTGAAGCTGCTGTCTGGTTTTCTGGAGAGTCCAGACTGTAGACTGGAGACTCTGAAGTCAGTTCACTGACTCTCTGTTACTATTGTAGATCTGATATGTTTAATTAACAATTGAACCTAATTTATGTTCCTACATAACTTACATCCATAAAGTTGTAAATGTCCTTTTGTTCATATTTTCATGTTTCTTGAACTAAATTTAGTCTGCAGTCACAAAAGACTTGTGTTTCTTAAAGAAACTGTAGAAAATGTCCACTGTTAGTTGTTAAAGTAAATTAATGTTTATAGTTTTTGGTAAATGGTCACATCTGGATACAGAAGATCCTCTGAACTTAGATTAAACAAATAATATCTGATCATTGATATTGATCCTTCAGAACACACACACACACACACAGGAACACGAAGATCAAAGCATATTTCCAAATGCAGCTGTTTAAAGGATCAATACAGTATTGATTCCAGACTTGACTGAGATCAGCAGCATGTTATTGATCTGTGTTGACATGAATAGGTGTATGAATGTTGTGGTGACATTTGGATGATGTCACATTATGATGATCCACAATAACTCAATGACAAAGTCTCTCTACTCATTTTAGGGAAAAGCTCATTGATTAGGACATAGTAATGTTGAGCTACACATTTAAAACCTGAACACATCTGATTGGATTATAAATGGATTTTTATCTCCATCATTTATTCTTTATTCAGATTGAAGGGCTGCAGTTTGTCAGAGATCAGCTGTGCTTCTCTGGTCTCAGCTCTGAAGTCCAACCCCTCCCATCTGAGAGAGCTGAAGCTGAGTGAAAACAAGCTGCAGGATTCAGGAGTGAAGCTGCTGTGTGGTTTTCTGGAGAGTCCAGACTGTAGACTGGAGACTCTGGGGTCAGTTCACTGACTCTCTGTTACTATTGTAGATCTGATATGTTTAATTAACAATTGAACCTAATTTATGTTCCTACATAACTTATATCCATAAAGTTGTAAATGTCCTTTTGTTCATATTTTCATGTTTCTTGAACTAAATTTAGTCTGCAGTCACAAAAGACTTGTGTTTCTTAAAGAAACTGTAGAAAATGTCCACTGTTAGTTGTTAAAGTCAATTAATGTTTATAGTTTTTGGTAAATGGTCACATCTGGATACAGAAGATCCTCTGAACTCAGATTTAAAAAATAATGTCTGATCATTGATATTGATCCTTCAGAACACACACACACACACACACACACACACAGAGGAACACAGAGAGATCAAAGCATATTTCCAAATGCAGCTGTTTAAAGGATCAATACAGTATTGATCCTCTAATTCCCGACTTGACTGAGATCAGCAGCATGTTATTGATCTGTGTTGACATGAATAGGTGTATGAATGTTGTGGTGACATTTGGATGATGTCACATTATGATGATCCACAATAACACAATGACAAAGTCTCTCTACTCTTTTTAGGGAAAAGCTCATTGATTAGGACATAGTAATGTTGAGCTACACATTTAAAACCTGAACACATCTGACTGGATTATAAATGGATTTTTATCTCCATCATTTATTCTTTACTCAGATTCTGGAGCTGCAGTTTGTCAGAGATCAGCTGTGCTTCTCTGGCCTCAGCTCTGAAGTCCAACCCCTCCCATCTGACAGAGCTGGAGCTGGGTAACAACAACCTGCAGGATTCAGGAGTGAAGCTGCTGTGTGGTTTTCTGGAGAGTCCAGACTGTAGACTGGAGACTCTGAGGTCAGTTCACTGACTCTCTGTTACTATTGTAGATCTGATATGTTTAATTAACAATTGAACCTAATTTATGTTCCTACATAACTTACATCCATAAAGTTGTAAATGTCCTTTTGTTCATATTTTCATGTTTCTTGAACTAAATTTAGTCTGCAGTCACAAAAGACTTGTGTTTCTTAAAGAAACTGTAGAAAATGTCCACTGTTAGTTGTTAAAGTCAATTAATGTTTATAGCTTTTGGTAAATGGTCACATCTGGATACAGAAGATCCTCTGAACTCAGATTAAATAAATAATGTCTGATCATTGATATTGATCCTTCAGAACACACAGACAGACAAAGTGGACCACAGAGAGATCATATTTCCAAATGCAGCTGTTTAAAAGATCAATACAGTATTGATCCTCTAATTCCAGACTTGACTGAGATCAGCAGCATGTTATTGATCTGTGTTGACATGAATAGGTGTATGAATGTTGTGGTGACATTTGGATGATGTCACATTATGATGATCCACAATAACACAATGACAAAGTCTCTCTACTCATTTTAGGGAAAAGCTCATTGATTAGGACATAGTTATGTTGAGCTACACTTAAAACCTGAACACATCTGATTGGATTATAAATGGATTTTTATCTCCATCATTTATTTTTTATTCAGATTGAGGGGCTGCAGTTTATCAGAGACCAGCTGTGCTTCTCTGGTCTCAGCTCTGAAGTCCAAACCCTCCCATCTGACAGAGCTGAAGCTGAGTGACAACAAGCTACAGGATTCAGGAGTGAAGCTGCTGTGTGGTTTTCTGGAGAGTCCAGACTGTAGACTGGAGACTCTGAGGTCAGTTCACTGACTCTCTGTTACTATTGTAGATCTGATATGTTTAATTAACAATTGAACCTAATTTATGTTCCTACATAACTTACATCCATAAAGTTGTAAATGTCCTTTTGTTCATGTTTTCACGTTTCTTGAACTAAATTTAGTCTGCAGTCACAAAAGACTTGTGTTTCTTAAAGAAACTGTAGAAAATGTCCACTGTTAGTTGTTAAAGTCAATTAATGTTTATAGCTTTTGGTAAATGGTCACATCTGGATACAGAAGATCCTCTGAACTTATGTTAAATAAATAATGTCTGATCATTGATATTGATCCTTCAGAACACACAGACAGACAAAGTGGACCACAGAGAGATCATATTTCCAAATGCAGCTGTTTAAAGGATCAATACAGTATTGATCCTCTAATTCCAGACTTGACTGAGATCAGCAGCATGTTATTGATCTGTGTTGACATGAATAGGTGTATGAATGTTGTGGTGACATTTGGATGATGTCACATTATGATGATCCACAATAACACAATGACAAAGTCTCTCTACTCATTTTAGGGAAAAGCTCATTGATTAGGACATAGTTATGTTGAGCTACACTTAAAACCTGAACACATCTGATTGGATTATAAATGGATTTTTATCTCCATCATTTATTTTTTATTCAGATTGAGGGGCTGCAGTTTATCAGAGACCAGCTGTGCTTCTCTGGTCTCAGCTCTGAAGTCCAAACCCTCCCATCTGACAGAGCTGAAGCTGAGTGACAACAAGCTACAGGATTCAGGAGTGAAGCTGCTGTGTGGTTTTCTGGAGAGTCCAGACTGTAGACTGGAGACTCTGAGGTCAGTTCACTGACTCTCTGTTACTATTGTAGATCTGATATGTTTAATTAACAATTGAACCTAATTTATGTTCCTACATAACTTACATCCATAAAGTTGTAAATGTCCTTTTGTTCATGTTTTCACGTTTCTTGAACTAAATTTAGTCTGCAGTCACAAAAGACTTGTGTTTCTTAAAGAAACTGTAGAAAATGTCCACTGTTAGTTGTTAAAGTCAATTAATGTTTATAGTTTTTGGTAAATGGTCACATCTGGATACAGAAGATCCTCTGAACTTATGTTAAATAAATAATGTCTGATCATTGATATTGATCCTTCAGAACACACACACACACACACAGTGTTAAGAACTGGAACTCAAGGCAGTGGACTCAAAAGCACGACTCTTAACACTAGACGTTTTAAGAAACAAAAATCCACTTTTACTGAGAGAAAGTACAACAAAAAACGCTCTTTACAGAGGGAGATCAAAACAGTCCAACAAGAAACACTCACTGGGAGGAAAATCCAAAAATAACTCTAACACAAAGCGCTCATAACGAGGAGGATCACAAAACATGAACGTAACATGAAGCGAATTCTGACGCGCAGACTAGACAAGACAAACTGGCACAGGACAAAGGGAAACGAGGACTATATATACACGGGGGGAAAGGAACACAGGTGAATCCAATCAGGGGCGGGGTAGACAATCACAAACGGCGGGAAAACACACAAAAGAAGGAAGTTCAAACTGAAAACAGGAAAGGTGAATACACAATAAAACAGGAGGTGCAAGACGAGACTAGACGTGAGTGAAATTTAACTTAACATGAAACTACCATAGACACACTTAGCATGACATTAACACATCTGCCGAGACACCACACACAGAGATCAAAGCATATTTCCAAATGCAGCTGTTTAAAGGATCAATACAGTATTGATCCTCTAATTCCAGACTTGACTGAGATCAGCAGCATGTTATTGATCTGTGTTGACATGAATAGGTGTATGAATGTTGTGGTGACATTTGGATGATGTCACATTATGATGATCCACAATAACACAATGACAAAGTCTCTCTACTCATTTTAGGGAAAAGCTCATTGATTAGGACATAGTAATGTTGAGCTACACATTTAAAACCTGAACACATCTGATTGGATTATAAATGGATTTTTATCTCCATCATTTATTCTTTATTCAGATTGAGGAGCTGCTGGTTGTCAGAGATCAGCTGTGCTTCTCTGGCCTCAGCTCTGAAGTCCAACCCCTCCCATCTGAGAGAGCTGCAGCTGAGAGACAACAACCTGCAGGATTCAGGAGTGAAGCTGCTGTCTGATCTTGTGGAGAGTCCAGACTGTAGACTGGAGACTCTGAGGTCAGTAGAGGGTCTGAGTCAGTCCATGCTGGTTTCAGCAGTATTGTGCTTCACATATTTGTCATGTAACGTTTCAATAGTAGATGAAATATTCAAATGTGACTGAGACGCTGGTTTTTAACAGCTTTGAACCCTAACAGCAGTAAATCCATCATTAAAGTGAGCAGTGAACATCTCTCTGTTTCTGCAGTAATGATGCGTTCAGGGACTCTCAGCACTTTATTTCACTGTGTACTTGAATGAAACCTGCAGAGGAAACAGACTTGATGCCCAAAGTCTGTGCAGGTCTGTGAGCTTCCAGCTCAGTGTGTTCACTCCAATACGTTAACATGAGAGCTGAAAGGAAGCTGGCTACGCTACACAGCCGCTCCACTTCTGGTCTGAACAGGACTCAAGTCCCTGCTGGTCTTTATACTGGATGTGCTGCATCACTGACTGACAGCTGATGAAGGGAGTCTCTGTAAACTCTGATTTATGACTTCTGTTGTCTCTCTTCTTCTCTCACCAGCTGGAGGTGATCTCTGTCAGAGTGAGTGGTGAGAAAGGTGGTGGTGTTGAGAGGATCAGCTGTGTCCTGATGATCCAGAGTGGGTGGCTCCACTCTCAACCACCTCCTCCACCTGGAACCTGGATTTGATTCTTTCATTCATTCAGATATTCTGAACCCAAACTGCCTCTGCAGATTCTGTTTGACAACATAACTGCAGATCAACACATTTAATTGGATATTTCTGTTTAACTTTCTGTTGCAGCTCCACCCTGTGGAGCGATGGAGTAGTGCAGTTAATTTCCACATATTTCTGAATAACAGTGGAAGTTGATATTACATGTGTGAAGTTCTGGTTATTACCACCAGTTTGATTTAAAAATAAATCAGAACTTTTTGTTTTTTTTCGTGCAGATTCTAGACTATTCATTAATCATGTCTATAAAATGATTAGAAGTAATATTAGAAGTAATAAAATAATACTATCTTGATTTTTGTAAAATAATAAATGTGTTTTATTAAAGGCAACTGCGCTCGTGAAAAGTGCGTCTACTAAAAGTACTTGTTTTTACCACTGAGTCTGGCTCAGACTGTTATTGTAAGAGTCTGACAACATTATGGAAAGGATCCCTACAGAGACAGACTTTTATTAAAGATCCTTTTTGTTCAACCAGAAACAGAAAGTCTCGCTCTGAAATCTCATGAGAGGTTGATTTGTTGCAGAAGACAAAAGGATCTTACTCTTTAACTAAACTGTCTGTAGGGATCTTTTCCATAATGTTGTCAGACTCTTAGAGTATCAATCTGAGCCAGACTCAGTGGCAAAAACAAGCTCTTTTAGTGGACGCGCTTTGACGGGCGCAGTTGCCCACAAGGATTACGTTGCAGTCTGTTTCACAGATGCCAGTGGAGGCAATCTGCTGCACCAACTCCAAAACTTTTGGTACCTATTAGTACATTCAAAATATGTAAAAAATAAATAGGATCCAGGTTTAAAAAGACCGGAGTTTCCCTTTAAGTTATGATCTGTTGTATGAGTCAATAAAGATTTTGGGGGGTGAAAAAATCAACACAAAAGGGGGGTGACCTGAAATGGCAGCATGTTCTCAGTTAAAACAGACGGCACCATGTTGAGAATACAAACCAGAAATTCACACTCTAAACTAAACTTGATGAACTTACATGGTTCCCACATTATCAAATCAGTCAGCGTCTATGACAATACTCTACCTCATGTTTTCTATTTCTACTTTCTATGTACTTTTATACGTGTTCACTGCCACAGAATCAAATATCTGTGATGTTGTAAATGTTGATAACTGTCAAAAATAATGAATCTATAATCAGCATTTGAACTGATTAACTGATTATTTGAGTTAAATGATGGAACATGTTGCTGCTGTAACTAATGACCATGAAAGGAAGTAAATGTTGATTTCACTGATATGATTTAGTAGTTTTTATACTTTACAACACAACGCTGCACTCTTCCCAAAAAGTCTCCTCATATGATGTCATTGTTGCACAGACTAGTTAATTATCCAACACCACAGTCACATGTTTAGGTGGTAACAGCTTTTATTAATGCTGTCAGTTCTTTCTCAGCTCTGCTTTGCTTTGCAGTGAAACACTGTGTTTTACATGTAGACAAAGCGACAATGATTCAAATCAGATTTTAAAAACCTTATTGTCTCACAGCAGAGGGCAGAAGCTTTGTGAAACAGACTTCCTTAAAGACAAACACACTTAAAACGAGTGTTTCCATTGTGATTGGTTGTGAGTCTAAGGAGTTCTCCTGAAGGATAAATATCGTTAAATACTTTAAAGTGAGGCTCTTTTGCTTTTGGAGGTAAAGGTAAGTTTAAGAAGTTAATGTGTGATTTCTCTAAAGTGAGTTGACAAAAGGTGTGAGAAGCTGAGTTCCTGCTGACCTGCACAGAGTATAAAACATTCGTAAAGAGACCACAGATCGCTTTATTTGGCAGAATCTTATTTGAGAAATCATGTCCATCAATCATCAACGAAGGGGGATTGGGGGGTGGGGGGGCAACCATATGAGGTAGTGCATTTTTAGCCATCAAAGTAAAAGAAGTTGGTGTGCTATTAATAAGCGTATCATATTGTTTACGGTTGCACTGGAAATTAAATTTCTACTGAATACCTCAGAATGTCAGATATTGCCAGATTCATAATAATTGAGTGATGGACCAAATCTTTTTCTCTATTTCTATACTATTTCTAAACAGAATGAATCTGCAGTTCCACATCGTGTGAAACTGTGTTTGTACAATAGTTTCCAATATAACAGCACTTGTGAATGGAATGAGGATCATTTCACAGGTAATTTTGGAACAAAAAAGTCACAACGTAAAAGAAATCAATCCCACCAATCTTTTTTAAAATGTCCCTGGGACACGAAACCAAAAGCTGTTGTTATTTACTAGAAAGGATCTCAACCATTTGATCTTTAAGGTTCATTCATACAGTCAGAGTCAAAGGCCTGCAGACCACCATCTTCATCATCTTTTACCATGGCTGCTTTCTTTAAATAATGAGGTTTTCTTTTCCAAATGTAGTCAAAGTTTAACTTGTTGATGGTCTTTAGCGCTTTGTTAGATCTGGAGAGAGAATAAGCTGGATAAATGCATCTCGACAGACTTTCCATCTTTGTTATATAAATGCGACCAAAAAGAGAAAGATCTCTGTTTAACCACCTGGCTAACCTTGATTTGCATTCATCCATTCTGCTCCATATATTCAAAGTTTCACTTCATTGATCCTTTGAAATATCTAAGAATTTGACCGTAGTTTTAATGGGGACACCGTGTGCTGCCACAAGATGGCAGTCATGTACAGCTAATAATTCACTCTTTTTCAGGTTCAGCTGTGAACCAGATGCTTTGGAAAATAAATATATGATCTGAACAGCTTTTGGAACCTGATCAACACAGTTGTGTCGTCTGCCAGCTGATTTAAGACTATTTGATTATCAAAGCTGCTCAGCTGCTCAATATCTGAATTTCTGATAAGAACTGAGAGCATTTCCGCTGCAACTAAGAAGAGTGAAGGTGAAATTGTGCAGCCTTGTTTTCTACCTCTGTTGACTGTAAAACGAGGGGAAGCACCACCTGAGCTATTAGTGTCACAGTAAAAGCATTTGATTACGTTCCTGAATTTCTCTCCAAAGCCACAGAGTTGAAGAAAAATAAAGACATATTCATTATATTCAAGCAGGTCGAGGACTATTCAATTCAGGTCAATAACAAAGTTATATCAGGGCATTTTTTCGAGTAGAGCAGGTCTAGACCGACTCTTTATATTTACAGAGACCCAACAGTTCCCACCATGAGCAGCACTAGGCGACAGTGGCAAGGAAAAACTCCCTTTTAACAGGTAGAAACCTCGAGCAGAACCAGAACCAGAACCAGGCTCTGGGTGGGCGATCATCAGCAGGTGGCTGCAACCATAGATCCAGACTCTACAGCTCCGGAGGCAGAAACACCTGCAGAAAGCAACAGAAGGAGAGAGAGAGAGAGAGAGGGGCACATTGTTATGTATTGATCAACCTGTCATAAATCCTGACTGGGTGTCACTAGTTATTTGAGAAAGCCCTTCTTTGAGATGATTACAAAATATGTGGGTTAGCAGTTTGTAATCATTGTTGAGGAGTGTTATTGGTCACCAATTATCCAATATTCTGACCCTATATTCTGGGTTTTGGGAACTATTATACCTTGTCTCATAGTCTGTGGGAGGGATACATTTTCTATAGTTTCTTTTAGTGTTTCAAATAAAAGTACTTTGATATGTTCCCAAAAACATTTATAAAGATTAGCTGTAAGGCCGTCTGGGCCAGGAGAGCGATCAGGAGTCAAGCACTGCAGTGCTCTCTCTGGATCCTCATATGAGATCTCTGCCTCAGTCATTTCTGAAATCCTCATTCATTTGAGGAATGAATTCTTTGATTTTGTCAAAGAAGATTTCTGCTGCATCGGGTAAGAAATTAGAAGAATACAAATTACTATAAAAAGAAAAGTTAAAAAGTTAAAGTATAAATACAAAAAGTTTCATTGGCTGTTCTCTTTGGGTCAGAGCGTTCATTGTCGTTGATGATCAATGTTCCCATGTTATTTTTCTCTGATCTACAAAAATAAGAATTTCTCTCTCCTTCCTCGATCCATTTTGCTTTAGATCTAATGTAAGCCCCCTTTGCTTTCATTGTGTAAATATCATCCAATTTGGTTTGTAGTGTGATTAATTTATTTTTGTCAGAATCAGTAATTGTGGGTTTATTGCTGTATAAACTTATCTCTCTAGTCAAATTTGCTTCTTCTAGCTGGGTGGATTGTTTCAGTCATTTACTAAAGGATGTGGAAAAGTTTCTTATTCTAAATTTCAAAAATTCCCATTTAGAGATATAAGAGGAAAGGTTGGCGTCTTCAGAAACTTCAGTAATAATGTCTTTGACCCCCTGACAGCAGACCTCAGAATGTAACAGGCTGGCATTAAACTTCCAATAACCCTTATTTCACTTGAAAGCCTTCGGAGGTTTCAAAGTTAAGTTAATAGAGCAGTGGTCGGATAAGGGAGCGGTAGAGATCGAACAGTCAGCAACAGATTCTTTTATACAGTCAGATATGAACCAAAAATCAATCCTAGACCTGCTTGAACCGTCTGGCTTAAACCAAGAAAACTGTTTAAATTAGGATGTAGGAAGCACCAAGGGTCAATCAGACTGTGGCTGCTACAGAAATTCACTAGATGAGGATTATATTGATGGTTATGAACCTTGGTGGGTGAGCGGTCCAACCATCATTACACACCAGACTGAAGTCACCTCCTAACTCTATATTATTAGTTGGGTATCTGAGTTTCAGATCCTTAATAAGATTATTGATTTCGGAAAGTAAACTCTTGTTCTGGTTTAAATTACTGTATCCACAAATGTTCCCAAAAATGATAAAGGAGTGTTCAGTTGACAAAACACACAGGATCCAGTGTCCGTCCATACTTTCTTTGGAAGTAATTATTTTAGGGAAGTTGTTCAATAAAACTGCAGAACCTGTAGAGCGATTGGTCCCATGACAAAATAAAATCTTATCACCCCATTGGTTGGTCCAGGTCAATCATGACGTGTCACACCGTTTTTATAGCATCAAAGAACTAATTAAAAACAAACTTATCAGAAAAACGAACCCTTGAACAAACATCAGCGTGATAAGAACTACCTGAAATGACAGAAACCATCTTTGGGAACATTTTATTTGACGTGTACTTTGAGTTTTCAGTTTTTCAGTTTGTCCCATCCACTAACATGGAGGGGGCGGGGTTTATGAGCTGTACTGCAGCCACCAGGGGAGATCCAGAAGTTTTGGTTTCACTTTTGGGGAGCTGTCACGTGGTCCATCTTTATATACAGTCTATGCAGAGGAAGATGGTGGTCTCCTTCACTGTGTGTCTGGTGGTGTGGAGTCTCCTCAGGGTGCTGACTCCTGCCAGAGCAGGTGAGTGAGGCGTTTACTGTTCATTATGAACCAAAACACCGAGACTGAGTCCTACATGTGAAAACCTACGCAGTAGTAAAGTTGAATGTGATACTTCCTGTCTGGCCGCTCCCTGTGTGGGCACAAAACGAAAGTAAACCGACACGTTGCTGTAGCTCATACAGGCAGATTTCACGACGCTGTCCTGAACTGAGACCCGAACAATTAGGTCATGTCACAGTTTCCATGTGGGTAAGAAATAAATATATATTGATGAGAGCGATTACAAATAGTAAACAGGCTGTGAGGTTGTACAACATTTGTTCCTCAAGTGAACGCATTACGCTTCCGTATTATGGAGGACCGTAACTGCCATAATCAAAAATAAATGAATAAATGACTCAAAAAAATGAATATGCCATTAAATGCACCAAAAATAATATTAAAAATATGTGTAGGCATTAATTAATTGATAAAATGTGAAATATATTAATATTTTTTTTTAATATTACAAAATGTATATGTAAGAAGCAAACAGGGGCATCAGCAAATGAGAGCAGGTGTGGGAAATGACAGACACGAGGACAGGAACCAGGAAGGACTTCAAAATAACAGGAAACACAGACAAATAACAACGGGATGTAACAGTACCCCGGCCCCTTAAGGACGGATCCTAAAAGGGACACCAAACAGGAGGGACCCAAGGCACATGGCCTGGGGACTCGACAGAGGACGGGCAAAAACCCTCAGGCGGATGGGCAGGGCAGAGGCCGAGCAGGAATCTTCAGGCGGTAGGCCCGGAGGCAGGGCAGGGGCCTGGTCTGGACTGGTGCTGGCAGGACCACTTACTCAGGAGCTGGAACAGGTGACTCGGGAACAGGAACAGAGGTTGGCCGGACCGCCGACTCGGGAACAGGAACAGAGGTTTGCCCGCCCGCCGACTCGGGAACAGGAACAGGTTGGCCGGACCGCCGACTCGGGAACAGGAACAGGTCAACTGGGTTGGCAACCCGGGAATGAGGAGCAGGAGTCAGCTGGGCTGCCAACCCAGAATCAGGAACAGGGGGCTGCTGCAGCACGGCATTCAACAAGGTGCTGGAAACATTCCTCAGACATGTTGGTCCATATTGACATGATAGCATCACACAGCTGCAGATTTGTCGGCTTCACATCCATGATGCGAATCTCCCGTTCTCCCGTTTCTAGTTCTTGCTTCTTTTGAACTTGTTGGAGTGCCTTTGCTTATTACCAGAGTTATAATTTGAAGTTTTATTGAGTTTAATAACCAGAATATCCAGCAATAAGCATCTTAAAATCAGCTGAGCTCAGGTTACTAAGCCAGTTGTTGGACCGTGTTGATTTAATAAGAAAGAAATAAAAAATAAATGATGTTACGGAGTGCTGTAGACAGAACATATAACATATAACACATAAACCAACAACAAAAAAAGGTGTTTTACTTCTGATCTCACTGCCAACCTGACCTGAGTCCTCCTCATCCCAAAGAACGTTTTGATTTAGCCGACTTTTAAATGTTGTGTTGTTTTCTGCACATTTTCTCATTTTAAAGCTGCAATAATACATATTTTTACTTCTACAATGGATCAAATGAAAATGTATAATGGGAAAAGGGGTCACTCTTAGTGATAAATACACAGAGAATTCTCACCAGCTCTGCAGCTTGAAGGAGCATTTTAGCCTCATAGTTTTGGTTTTACAGCACATTTACTCTCTTGCTGCTCTCATCAACCTCATTTCCAGCAGCAGCAGGCAGCTGTTTATAGCAAACAGGCTCCGATAAACCCACCGTACACTATGTCCAGCAACAAACAGCAGACAGACACAGCTGGTGAACATAGCGCAGCATTTAGCAGCTAAAGAGCCTAAAGAAGAGTGAATATTGGACTCACACTTAATAATTAATACTGTTGCTCTGTCTGCTGGATGTGTAAATGTTTGTAAAATGTTGGCCTAAACAAAAGAAAATGTTCCTTTTGTGTGATTTTGATTTATACGGTCAGAAATATAATCATGGAGGCTCTGAAACCTTAACGGATGTCTCTTCACCTGATGTTTTACAGATGCCGAGGTGTCATGTGTTTTGATGGAGAGCTGCATCTTACCGTGCCAATTACTGGCTAAAAATAAACTACCGGAAGTCATTGAGTGGAGTCAGGTGACAGGAAACACTCCTGTCCACTCCTTCTACAACAACCAAGACCAGCTCGCACTCCAGGACCAGCGCTTCAGAGGCAGGACATCACTGTTCAAGGACCAGATCTCCAGAGGGAACGCCTCGCTCCGGCTGACAGGGGTGCAGGTTCAGGACCAGGGCAGATACAAGTGCGAAATCAGCACCAATACTGGAAAGAGGGTGACATATATTCATCTAAATGTGGAAGGTAAGAAATTCAAAGTTAATACAGGAAACACAAACAATTACAACAAATGCTGTTTGCTTCTGTTTTATGTATATTTGCTGTAATTTCTAAGCTGTAAAACATCATATTGGAATTTTGTGAAATCAATTAATTGTTTATCAATAACTCATTAAGTCACCTTAATGTTCATTCATCATTCGTGAGCTTTTCTAACTTATTAAAACATTATAAAATAGTTTACAGTCAATAGTACATGACTTGCAGAACCAGATATCGTCTTTTTTATTCCACACGTTCCTCTTCCTTGTCAAAGCATGGCGCCTACATTACCCACAATGCAACTCAGTGGCTAACAGGTCAGTCATAGATTCAGGTGTGTTATGGTAGCTAGCAGCTAATGTAGCCTGCTGCAGAGGTCTGGGCAGCTCACTTCTTTCTAACTCCACACCAACAGATTGTTTTCATCTTCAAACTTGTAGTCTTCAGCCCCGACCGACGCTGACTCGAGTGACATCACTTGAGGAGGTTTATCAGACTTCACACAGCTCCCTCTGGAGACACTAAAGGCTTTAAACTACTTGTTTCACTCCCCAACACCTGGAAACACACCTTGATGTGTAAAGTTCCCCTTTGATTCAGCTCTGAAAGCAGCCAGTAAACAGCAGAATGAGGCTGATTTCTGATAAAACAGGAACGCAGGAGTGAAACTAAACTCCAAACCACAGAGATTCAGTTAAAAGATGCAAAAGAGCCGAACACAGTGAGACTTTAAAAGACAGTGCTTTCTCTCCAGTCGCCAGTTCGGCCGTACATGTGTTGATCCAATCTGTTGACACGTGGCTCGGTTTAGAGGAAGGAAACATCTCACTGCCTGCTGCTAAGCAGAGCCACAACAGCACCTGGATGCAGTTATCCCCTGCTGTACAGCTTCAGCTGTAAACACGTGTGCTCATGGCTTGGTCCAGCCCAGCGTGATTAAAGCAGGACACCAGCATTAGTTCTGAATACTGCTCCAAGTGCTATTAGGATAAGTGTGCCTTAAGTGTGTTTTGTGTCGGCATTTTCCATCTTGCCAACTTACTCAGTAACGTATGAACGCTCACTTAAGTTCATAAGACTGCAACAGTGTGACAGACCCTTAAACTTTTCTTCTAAAGTTCAGTGAACTTGAGTTTTACAAAAACTACTGAGCAGAGAAAACTGGTGAAAATGTTCATTTTCTCCTTTAGTTTTGTCGCCGACTGTTGAGCTCTTTCAGCTGATCACATGTTCACTCCCAGGAACAGAAGACTGATATTCATGCAAGGCTGTGACAATAAGGTCATCTAGTAGATAAGAACACCTGCTCAGAAAAAACTAGTCTCACAGTTTTGAGAGAAACTTACTGTGCTGAATGAAAACAACAGAAAATAATCAGAGGCTCTCTGTGGTGAAGCTCTTTGATTGCTGAGTGATGATGAAGATTCAGAGGTTTAAAGAGAAAGTTAATTCTCTACTACTCTGGTACTTTGCCCTCATTTGTCCACCACACCAGTTATTACAAACACTAAATGAGTGTTTCTAAGAAGACCTGCAGTCACTGTGGAACGCTAAAAGAAACACCAGATATTTTATTACTTCTTTCATTTTTGTGTTTTATCATTTCAGCTTCTATCAGTGGTTCAGACACTGAAACAACAATCCCCTGCTCTTCCTCAAACACTCCCCTAACGGGTCTCATCTGGAGGTTCAACCACAAACAGATCATCCTGAACCAGACCGGGGCCGACGTCCCCTACACAGTCTCAGAGGAGTGGAGGCAGCGGGTGAAGGGTGTGTCTGAGTCAGGCAGCCTCACACTACAGGACTTATCTTCAGATCAGGAGGGAATATACACCTGTGAACGCAGTGATGCTGAGGAGACACACACCTTTCTGAGGATAGAGAAAAGTCAAGGTAAGAACTAGAAACTTTCAGTCTATCCGAACAAGAAATGTTCTTATCTGTAATATCTGGTTTAATACTTTGGCATGTTTACACACCAAAGTATTTACACTTACAGACAGTTCAGACACTGTCTGTAATCAACATGACTCACTGTATCCAGACAGCTCAGTTACTCACTGTGTGGAGGTGTCATGGAATCAGAAACCATCAGTCCCAGACAGGGTTCACACTCTCAGAAGATTCAAAACCACTTTGTTCCACCTGCACAACCTGCAACATCAAAACATAAGAAAACACCAGAACAATTAACACCTATGAGTTTGACTGACTGTAGGTGGCGCTCTTTTTTTCTTGGGTGACTGTCACTTCTTATGCTAAAATGTTGTTTAGAACAACAAATGGAAAAGGTTTCATGAAATGTATATAAACAGAATCAATGTTATATTCATATATTTTGTGATAGAGTCTTACTTAAATTTGAATATGCAGCAATACGCTGATTGTAAAGGTGAAGGTTCACATTACACCTTGATTCTACAGTAGTTGTCATTGCACCTGTGGAAGTTGTGAAAGTTTAATTAACCAAATCTTTTTCCTTTTCAGCCTCTACTATTGCTGCAGTCATTGTTGGAGTGGTTGTAGCCATTATGGTTGTATTAGCCTTGGTGGCATATAGATATAAAACAGCCATTTGTAAAAAGATTAAAAAGGTAAATAATAATAAAAATAATAATTCTGCTTCCACTTATTAATTTATTTTGTATGTGTTGTTTGTACTAATGATAATGTCTTTTGCACTCAAAGGAAGCAGAACTATCAGAAGTTGAAAAGTAAGTATGCTGTATATTCTGTATTGGAAATAAAAATAGCCCAATTTTTGCAGTGCATCACATGCTGCTATCCATTGAATTAATAAATAATGAATCAATTAAACTTTCTCCTCAGTTGAAAGTTGAAGTCTAACTAATTAACTGCTGTCTCAGGTAAAAAGATGCCCTACATCAGCAGACACAGTTGTGATAAAGTTTGTAAAAGAGGTTATTTCCTGGAGGAGACGTCTGTTTCTCCATTCAGGTGTCAGGCAGTTGGTCTAGAAGCAAAGCAAAACCTAATGCAAGATATGAAAACATTTAAGATCCTCAATTAAATGAGGATAAAACAAAAAACAAATTCCAACCAAAAACAAATGTCCTCATTTTTGCTGTGATAGATGTTTGGAGTTTCCATTTTCTAAACTTCTACATTCTGAACAGATTATTAAACACTGAATGATTTTAAGCAGGAACATTGTCTTCTAACGTTACATCATTTATTCTTTATTCAGATTGTTGTCCAAACCCTCCCATCTGAGATATCTGGACCTGAGTAACAAGAAGCTGCAGGATTCAGGAGTGAAGCAGCTGTGTGGTTTTCTGGAGAATCCAGACTGTAGACTGGAGACTCTGAGGTCAGTTCACTGACTCTCTGTTACTATTGTAGATCTGATATGTTTAATTAACAATTGAACCTAATTTATGTTCCTACATAACTTACATCCATAAAGTTGTAAATGTCCTTTTGTTCATATTTTCATGTTTCTTGAACGAAATTAAATAACACACACACACACACACACACACACACACACACACACACACACAGGAACACACAGAGAGATCAAAGCATATTTCCAAATGCAGCTGTTTAAAGGATCAATACAGTATTGATCCTCTAATTCCAGACTTGATTGAGATCAGCAGCATGTTATTGATCTGTGTTGACATGAATAGGTGTATGAATGTTGTGGTGACATTTGGATGATGTCACATTATGATGATCCACAATAACACAATGACAAAGTCCCTCTACTCATTTTAGGTAAAAGCTCATTGATTAGGACATAGTAATGTTTCATTTCATTTCTTTATTTACACATATAAAAAATATAAAAAGATACAATATATCGTTTGTAAGGGAATGTGAAGGAGAATTGCCTAAAAACCCTCCAGGGGCTTGAGAAGTGGCATTCTCCAGGCAGAATATTACAGTAAATAATTAAAGCAATAAAGAATACACAATGTATGTATCTATTGTCACAACCTGGCTCAAAAGTATGTGACAAAGAGGGAGACCACGCATAGTCTGTAAGGAACCTTTTAATGAAGTAAATAAGTAAATCATACAAAAGGTATGTCTGTCAGTAGGTCAGTATGTGTGCAGTGCCTGTGTGCATGGTGAAACATGTATGAGTGTGAAACACAAAATACAAACAAAGGACAAATGTCAGTCAGCCGGCCAGGGCAAAAAGAGAGTGAGAGGGTCTTGCAGGTCTGATTTATAGCCTCCTGAGCCCAGCCTGCTCAGGTGCGTTACATCCCTAACAAGGTCGCAGCTCCACCCATGAATTGCCTGGAGAGAAAAGGAAAGACAGCCAAAAAGGACGAACAAGAAGGAGCCAACCCTGAGGCCGTCACACTGTCAATCATTTTAGACAGTAAAAAAACAACACAAACAGAGTTTAGCATAGTACTTTACAATGAATTCCATAGATACCCATCTGTTACTCAAGTATGTCTTTGATGGACACAACTTATTCTTCTTAGTGCTCGTTTCTGAAGATGGTATGTGGGCTCAAGTTTGGTCTGATGAGTACTAGCCCAGGATATATTACAATAGTGAAAATACGGATAAACCATTAAATAATATAACATAGTGTTGATCAAGGGACGGGCTTTGCTTAGTATACCGATCCTCTTGGCCATTTCTGTGGTTGTGGCCCTGAAATGAGGTTTCCAAGATAAGGATTCATCAATCAGGACGCCAAGGAATCATATAGAACACAGATTAGTTATGGAGATGTTATCTATTACAATTTTAGGCAGAGTTGGAAATCCCTGATTTAAGGCCAAAAAAGATGAAGATTGTTTTTTTGTTGAGCTACACCTTTAAAACCTGAACACATCTGATTGGATTAGAAATGGATTTTTATCTCCATCATTTATTCTTTATTCAGATTGAGGAGCTGCTGGTTGTCAGAGATCAGCTGTGCTTTGCTAATTTCATATTATTAGGAAAAACACCTCTCTGAAAAGACTGATTACATATATAGGTCAGAGGTCTTACAATAGAATCAATTACTTCTTTAATTATTACAATGTCAATAGAATTTATATCAGTTGATCTTTTGTTTTTGAATTTTCTTACAATTTCATTTATATCAGTTTCATTTACCCCACAAAGGAACATAGAACTGATATTTCTATTAATCACATTATTAAACAAATCTTTTTTGTCATCGGGAACAGCAATTTGTTTGGCCAAAGTAGTGCCAACACTCACCAAATAATCACTGAAACCATCAACAATGCTTTTTAAATTGTCCACTGTAGCATCAGAGATATTCAGAAAATAACTTGGAAATTCAGATTTATAACATCTATTTCTAATAATATGATTGATTACTTTCCAAGTCCTTTGGGTGTTATTTTTACTGTCCTCTAATATTTTATTGTAGTTTTCCTTTTTCTGTAATCTCATAATGGACATCAGTTTATTCTTATACAACTTATATTTTTCTTCAGTTTCACTGGTTCTCAGTTAAAATTTTCTTATAAAGTAGATTTTTCTTGTTGCAGACCTTTAGTCATCCATGGCTTTCCTTTATATTTATCTTTCAGCAGCACTTTCTAATAGGACAATGTTTATTATACAATTCTAAGAATGGAAACCAAAAAGCATCGTAGGCCTGATCAGGATCATCAACATACACCTCATCCCACTTATAACTTGTAAGATCCATTTTTAAGGCGTCAATTCTTTCTGGTGTCCTTATTCTTACTAATTTACACAAAGACTCACTTCCACCAACTGAACATTTAACATTCAATTTATGTAAGATCACAAAAATAGGAAGATGATCACTTATGTCGCTTAAAAACAAACCCCTTGTTGCTTGATCATGAACATTGGTAAAATGTTATCAATAAGTGTGGCACTTTCTTTAGTTATCCTACTAGGTTTGTCAATAAGAGGCCAAAGACCAAAACTAAACATTGCATTACAAAAGTCTGTTAGTTTATGTTCATTCCATTTGAACAAATCAATATTAAAGTCACCACACAGAGAGTGATTTCTTATCACATACTTTACCAAAAATATCAGCGGTGGTTTTCATAAATTGATCAATGCAATAACCAGGTGTTCTGTATATACAACTCAAAATTATACTTTTAAATTTAGTAGAATGAATCTGAATTGTCAAACTCTCCATGATATCATCAACGATTGTACTATCAATGACCTTACACTGAAGATCTTTCTGTACATAAAATGCAACGCCACCAGTCCTTTTATTTATCCGGTTTACACTAAAAAAGTTTTATCCTTCTAACACAAAATCAGCATCCTTTTCATTTGTTAACCAAGTCTCAGTTATAGCAATGACTTGAAATGTGTGTTTTACTTATTTTAAATAGTCTTTGATTTGATCAAAATTTGTATAGAGGCTTCTGCTATTAAAATGTTTAATTGAAAACCCTCCAAATTGAGGCTATTAAACTGATTCTCAGTATAATATTCAGACTTTGATTTGTAATCATAATAAAAAGTTGCCTCAGGATCAATGTTATTTTCAGAACTAAATGGTTTATATTCGGTGACATTTAGAAAACTTAGATTTACCTCCTCACATTTTTTATTGTTCCAGCTATTTTCAAGTAAAGAATTTTCACTCTCATTACACTCAGTTTCTTCATTAGGAAAACAAAACTCTTCATCTGTCATATTATAAAGTTTAAAAAAAGAGAAGTGATTTAGAACTAAGATTCACAGAAATTTCCACTGCGAGCTACATTCTGTGACGGCCCAAACACGGAGTAAGACCCAAGCGCAGGATCCACATAGGAGAGGAGGATAAAATACAAACAAACAGAGTCCTTTACTTGTAGATCCAAAGTCATACACAGGTAGAGCAGTAAACAAGGCAGAGGTGCAGACAGGGAGTAGGCAAAGGAGAGTCCAAAAAACAGTCACAGGGTTCGAAACACTAGAGGCAGGCAACCAAATCCAAAGGGCAAAGGCGAAAACCGAGGGTAACAAGCAGAGGTTCAAAACACACAGATCACAAAAAGGCATCGATACGCTGGAGAGCTTGACACAAGGGACCAAGACAATCTAGCAATGGACAAAGGGAAGAGGACTGGTATATATACACAGGGAGCTGATTGAGTAATGAGACACAGGTGACTGGGGAAAATTGACAGGAAAAAGAACAAAGACAGGAAGTAAATGAATGAACAATGAAAACCACACACACACGACTGTCAAAATAAAACAGGAAGTGCTTAAGAGTCTGATTGATTTGTGACACATTCTGCCTCTGTGTCAGGTCATGCTTCCCAACATGACTTGACCAAAACAGAACCAAAGGCTCTGCAAATGTTTCCGTCCCATGATGGATGTTGTGTCGCTCTATGCCAGGACACACCTCCCAGCATGCCGCAACCTGTCCCAGACTATAAACACTGTCACTTATATTGATCCAGATCTCTCAGATTTTGCACCACAACCACCTCGGCTTGCTCTGGTGGTCCATTTAGCCTTAGAAACACTTTTCCATTCCTTGTCCATGTTGCTTGAATTTAGTTTTGCTTTCTGAGGAAACGGCCATTCCTAGCTATTTCAGCATTTTTCTTCATCAAGTGCTCACTGACATACAGCCCAGTACCCTTAAGTGTTTTAGACGTTCTCAACACTTCAACCTTATGCTTTGGATTAGCAAAGTGGACAACAATCGTGGGCTTGGTTTGATTATCCTTGCATGGGAGTGTGACAGGCTGAGATTTGCTGTTTCTCCAGGTGAAAGTTCTTATTGATCAGGAATTGAACAACTTGTTGCTCCAGAGAGTGCAGCTCCTCTGAAACACCTGATTCTCATCTTATATTCACCATCATGATGTTTTAAATAAATGATAATAAATACAATAAATATTCACTATTTCAACTATCAGACGATAACAAATATATTCAGTATTTTCTTTTTCCAACATGTTCATGAAGCTATATGATGCTTATACTGACTGAATAGTTTAAACTGAAGATGCTTTGATTTTATGACTCCACTATTCCTTAAAGAAATATTGTAGATGTCTTTTGTTCACATTTCCCCAAAATTCATCCTGACATATTTGGCATCTTTGGAAACTTTGGGATGTTGAGTCGAATCTTAAATCAGTTTCTGTGGGTTTTTATTTGTGTTTGGCTGCACAACATGAGTTTGTATAGATGGGGCCACTGGTGGAGCTGGCAGAGTTTAAGAGGTGGAGTCACTACGTCTTTATTGAAGTAGCAGCACGTTGTCATTAATATTAATGAGAGCTCTTTTTCACTCTTTGGATTTTACAGTTTTTAACCTGCATCCTGTTGGGTTCAGGTGTTTGGAGTTTCCATTTTCTAAGCTTCTACATTCTGAAGCTTCTTCAGCTCTGAACAGATTATTAAACTCTGAATGACTTCAAGCAGGAACATTGTCTTCTAACGTTACATCATTTATTCTTTATTCAGATTGAGGGACTGCAGGTTGTCAGAGATCAGCTGTGCTTCTCTGGCCTCAGCTCTGAAGTCCAACCCCTCCCGTCTGAGAGATCTGGACCTGAGTGAAAACTACAAGCTGCAGGATTCAGGAGTGAAGCTGCTGTGTGGTTTTCTGGAGAGTCCAGACTGTAGACTGGAGACGCTGAGGTCAGACACCATTTTTTACAATTTGGTTTGCAAACAGTAGTCAACACAACCAACACACATCATACAACAGTTAAAGACATAAATACATATAACATACAGTAGAAGTCATCATAATAAAATGCAGTGGAATATAAAACCTAGGAATCTATCAGGCCTTGTTAAAATGTCTATGGAGCAACTAGAGGCCTACAACTTGTTTAAAAACAGCTGATGGAACAAATGATCTCAAGTTCACTGTAAGACATTTCAAGTTGGTTAAACTTAGAAACTAAAGTTCACAAGCTGCCTTAAAAATGTGAGTAAACTCAACTTGAAGATATCGTTTTGAGTTGAAACAAAGGTTAAGTTATACAAGTTGTTTAACTAATGATCATATGTTGTTTCAACTTGATACTCTGAATTAAAACTACTTACTATGTTACAAGAAAACTCACTTTATCTTGTCAAATAAACAATTCCTCACTATTTCAACTCACATTTTCAAGATAACTTTAACTATATTCATACCAATTGCCATTTTAAGTTAAAAGCACTAATGTTTTTTAATTGTTTCTTAGTTTTATTTCTCATCTTGACAAATGGCACATTTGCCAGTTTCCTTAAACTTCACATTGAATCAACATCTGTTCAAAAATATAAAATCTATTTGAACAATGTTACACAACATTGGCTTTTGGTACATTTTAAAAATATATAGTTTCCCCACCTAATGCTGACAATGGAGAGGGTGAAGGGACGAGAGAAAGCAGTTAAAATTTAGAAGATTAGAGAAGAACATTAACAAAGCTGAATGCCACTTGGGAATGCATTCCTAGAAGGAAAACAGGTTCTAAAAAGCTGTTTAAGAATAAAAGTCTAAACATCCATTTTATCAAAATATCATCCAGGTTTTGCCAATGTTTTACAGAACTGGGAGAAGGGAGAGAGTGAAAGAGGCACAGAAAAAGTAAGAGGGTAGATGGAGAAAGAGAGAGGCAAATGGAGAGAGAATGAGTGAGAGAGAGGGAGCTCAAAAGTGAGACGGGAGATGGAGAGAAAAAAGTGATGTAAACAGAATGAGTGAGGGCGATCGAGAGGGAGACAGAGTGATGGGGGGGTGGCATGTACAATGACAAAGCATAACTGCTTGTCAGTTACTTTAAAGCTTAAGGTGTACTTTAAATGAATAAGTTCACACAACGTTTTGACCTCTGAATGGTTTGAACAGTACTTGGTCAATGACTGGTTAAATATGCTGAACATTACCCAAGTAGTAAACACTTTCTAAAATCAACAAGAACAAGCATGTAGAATGTTTCTGCCTCTAAGAAATGCTCAACAGAACACAATGACAAAGGCTTCCTCCAAGTAAATGCTTGAAGTGTTAATATAACTCCACCAACATTCGGCCTTGTTTTATGAACAATTCCATGTCATGTTTCTGCCTCTAAATTTTCTCAACAATATTTTGACTATACCGAGTTGCTCTGCAAGAGCAATGCTGAACAGTGCAAATTAACATCAACACATTTCCTTTCAGTAAAGATGTCACAAAGTCATTTTTACTAACAATTAACCACCTTGCTATAAAAACAAGTCCATATATTTATGTTCTGACATTTGTCAGCAGTACTGAGGTATGTTTGACATGGTCTGTAAGACTGAACAGTGTCAAGTAACTAAAGTGCCCTCCAAAGGCTTGAGATGTACCAGCATTCAAACTTGCTTTCAGAACAAGTCTATACTGTTTTTCCACCTTTTCCACATTTGGTCCATACATTACTTTCTCTGAGGAAGCAATGTTCAACACAGCAGAGTAACACTTTCCTCCCAGGTAAGTCCTTAGATGTGCAGTCATCAGTCTATAAAGGATACCTCAGCAGTTTGTTGTTGTCCATGTATCCTAGCTGAACAGTGGTCGGGTTTTATCTTCATGATGACCCTCTGCATGAATTCAAATGAGTACTTCATATTGCGAGGGTACTCCAGATTAAGGCAGTAGATGGTGCCCATTAGCATAGCAAACCAGTGGGCACATCTCTGAGGTCATGAAGAACGATGGTCTCCTCTACCACCACAGCCACATTGAAGATTTCAAGAGGAAAAGCATCATTCAGGACACCTTCATGTCCAATCACAAGTCCAACACGCAGTGCCTTCATGATGACATCCAGGGTTTCACCATGAACCTAAAACAGAAGGACAGATTTAGTCCCAATTTACATTGCATGTAAATTCTATTAAATAACCTGCTATACAATTGGTCAAGATATGGACACTAAAATGACTTTGGACAGAGTTCAAATCGACCAGTGCCAATTTGGTGTAAAGCTTATTATTCAAGATTTGGAGTGCAAGAAGAAGAATAAAAAGTACGATATCAACTCACATAATTTGTATATTATTGTGTACAACAGGTTCAACAGGTGCATTATTTTCACAGAACTGTTTGTCCCCTTTGGATGGACCAGTGACTTTCAGCAATCTGTATTATTATTTTAAATTCTTTTTAAAAAATTAGCCATCACAAGTTAATTTAACATTTTTTGAACCGATAAGATTTGAAAGATGTACTAAGCTTTCAATGAAAAAGGTTCTGTGATATTGTCAACAAAATGTTCAAGAACAAAATGCCCTTGTTTGAGCTTCCAAATTGAGAGAATTTTCTACATAGTTTAGTTCAATGTGACAGTGAACTGAATCTCTTTGGGTCTTGGTGAAAACAAGAAATTTGAGGGTGTCACCTTGGGTTTTAGAAAGCTGTGATTGAGATTTAGCTATTTTCTGACTTTTTATATAGCAATCTATTAATTCAATAACCTCCAGATTAAATTAAAATTAATCGTTGCCTGCAACCCCATTAGGAAAAGTACTAGAAGTTTAAATAACCATAATTGTCACACACCCTTTACAACATTTAATGCAAGGATACAAACTGGTGAAGTGTCCAAAAAGGGGACAACGTTTTTCTCAACTGAAAACAATAAAAGGCTGTTTGGCACCGAGGCAGCTCCAGACAAAGGAGCAGAGAGCGAGAGCGGCTGTGATAGAGCGAGCTAGAGAATGACTAAAGAGCAGATAAAACACAGAGTGTATTTTCCAATAGTTTCATGACGGTTACGTCCTAAAACTGAAATACAAATCCTCAAACACTCAGCAGATCTTCACCATGTGTTCACTTAAAAGTAAAAACATGCTCCTAAGCACTACAACACACTACAAATGACCTCCAAGGAAAACAAGGTGTTTCCGCTCCAGCAACGTTATACGCCTTTTATAATTTAAATACGCACCCACCAACTAAAATATCTGCTAAAACTAAATGGGGACAGTGGTCTATTAAACCATTTTAGCATTTGAGGCTTGAATTAGCAAGGACACCGCGGTAATGAGAGTCACATTCGCAGAGCACGGCCGATGTGCTGAATTTGTCCTTTTCACCACATTATTACATTTTATCAACACAAATTCAAAAGCACTATTAAAAGAATACACTGCGCTTTGCAGTTGCACTCAGTCTGCCTCAACTTGTGTTCGTAGTCAGGTGTGTCCCTCCGCCGCTGGAAGTAGTCCGCTGCTGTTTTCCAAAAGCGTCAATACTTTAGCTGTTGTTGGAATACTACAGCTTATCCTCTGCAGAAAACTGGTTAGCACCACGCTTCAACGCTATCACCGTTTTATAGTAATAGTTCTGTCTAACTCAGAAATGGCGGCTACTTCTCTGTATTTCCAGGTATTTTCTCGGCGTCCCCCCACCTCCTCCCCCTCTCCCTTTTTCAACTTATAACTTACAGACATGAGTTAAATGAACACTGACAACACAGACAAAACTGACAAGTAGTCAAGACAATGGATTACTTTAAGTTTAATTTTTTTAAACTTAGAAACATGAGTTCAATATCCAAAACTTGTCCTGACAAGTGGAGTTAAAGAGAAGAAATAAGGTCACATGATGTTTTACAGTGTATCTGTTAGATTTGGCCCTCCCAGGGAAAGTGTAGCGCCGCCCTGATGGCAGGAGCTGAAACTCTGCATGAAGAGGATGCTGCCATAGATCAGAGACCACAGATTCTTTCCATAACACGGGAACTTGATTTTGTGATAAAGAGAGCTGGAAAATAGATGTGAACATACACACAAGAACAAAGCACCATTTCTGAGCAGTCGGCCGCTAATACGGTCAGGCCCATGACTTTTCCTCACGTGTCTGTTCAAGAGTTCTCCAGACATCCATTTCATCCATCTGAATCTGACTGCCCTCTGAAGCAGCTCTGAAGTCAGCCAGTTCATCACTCAGATCTGGGAATCTGGTCATGGAGATCTCAGGTCACAGTGGTGCTGGCTCCGCTTCTCCACATCACTGAAAGGTGGAGCTGCATAGGGAACAGTGGATGTGCCAACCAAGGTCTTTGCAGGACACAGTAGCCTGGACAGCTGTAACACAATTACACTTTCTCATGAAACCCGAGCAATATGACATGAGAACAATACATAGCAATATGACATTATAAGTACAGCTACTAAAGGCTGCAGCAGCTCAGTGTTAAACTTTATTCAGAGCAGTCAGAATATATCAGGCTCCAAACATTTACCCAGTGACACTCTGCTGTTTGTAATGGAAGGTGAGACTACATGACCAACAGGAGACCGAGGCCTGTTGCTCTGAGATGAGGTCTCTGCTCAGTCTAGCAGCGACACACACACTAACACACACATCTACACACTGCAAAGCACATGTTGCCCCAGCACAACCTGCTAACGTCGTAGGCGCGCTCTCTCCAGCACCAAACAGGAAAAAGCAAACCTGATAGTTTCTTTGGTAACGGCAGAAAAACTCATCAAATACTGTCACACACACGTTAGACGGTGGATTAAATGTTTTATGAATCGGTGTTTAATTCGGCATGCATCTGATCCACCAACCAGCACTTATTTTAGTGAGAAATCTTAACTTTTGAAACGGTTCGCCTCTCATTCCTTCGGTCCTCTCCCACTAAAATGGCGCAGCTAAACACAGGAGACTGGTAGCGAGTTGAAGTGACAAAATCCAACGGAAATACAGTTTCTTCATGGATAACATTGATGACAAATTGACAATAAGACTGTCGACATATGGCGCCCTTTATCTTATGTTTCTACAGTTTTGTGTTTTTACGGACATGTGAGGAATTGTTAAAATGTCATATTTCTTAAAGGGAGTTTGGCGCAATAGTTTCCCCGGACAGTGCAGTCTCTTTGTCCTGCCATAAGTCGCCTTGCCTATCAATAACCTTCATCCACACTTTTAACAATAACTTGGCGCCCATTCTTACAGACATAACAAACTAACAGCATTAACGTTGTTGTGCATCTTGCAGCAAGTAACGTTTTAGAAAATTACATCTAATATTGACCTCAGCTGACGGCTAAAGAAACACAGCACAATTCTTTTTAAATACTTACATTTCCCTCTTCTGCAGTTGTGCCACAGACAGCTGGTATTGATCCCTCTTTCAGTAAAAGCTTCATTGCCAGTCCTGCGTTGTTACTGACCCCAGTTGGAGAAGCAGCCGCACACAAAGGGGTCAGCACAGACGTAGCCTTCAGGGATGAACTGGATCCAACTCAGCTCTTCTGTCCTCTGAGGCTGGGGGCCGATGGACTGAACTGTGCTGGTCTGTGCAGCCAACAGAGGAGATCCCGTGTTTAGCTCGGAACTGGGGGCGGTGTCGTTATAATGAGCAGCTTTCTAGTAAGAAGGAGAGCCACATCCTGAACGGCTTGTTTGTTCACATGTTTTCAGACCTCGGCAGCCCACAGAAAAATGACTGGGTTGTCTTATCTCACAGTTTGTGGGTCGGTAGGCACTCCAGATACCCAAATGTTAGTGCAGAAACACTGACACAGTGAGCTTTTCATCAGATGTGCCCTGTAATCATTTGCTCACAGAAAGTAATATAAGTGGATACAGTGAAGGTCAGATCATCTAGATCAGTACAGGAATCTTTAAAACATCCCAGTTAGTACTTTGAAAACAGACATTCAATTGGTGAATAGCTCCCTCTGACCACAGCAACCTCTTTGTGCTCAACTTTCCCTCTTGAGGGCCGATTGGTAGACCGGGGCCAGAAAGACACAGCTGTGGTCGGAGGAGCCTAACCGTGCCATTGCATAAGATTTATATGCACCTTTATGGAGCCATAGCACAAGTCCAGTATTTGAGCATGTTCTACATCCTGGTAGAAATGAGCAAGGGGCTTCTTAAGACTACAAGTATTAAAATCACCAAGTATAAAATGTGGGGCATCAGGGGAAATGCTCTGCAAACGCTGCACGAGTTTAACAGTGGTGGATGTTGCATCTGCCACGTTGGCTCTAGGATGAATATAAACCACCGTCACAAATACTTGACCAAGTCTCAGTTACAGCAATGACTTGAAATGTGTGTTTTAATGATTTTAAATAGTCTTTGATTTGATCAAAATTTGTATAGAGGCTTCTGCTATTAAAATGTTTAATTGAAAACCCTCCAAATTGAGGCTATTAAACTGATTCTCAGTATAATATTTAGACTTTGATTTGTAATCATAATAAAAAGTTGCCTCAGGATCAATGTTATTTTCAGAACTAAATGGTTTATATTCGGTGACATTTAGAAAACTTAGATTTACCTCCTCACATTTTTTATTGTTCCAGCTATTTTCAACTAAAGAATTTTCATTCTCACAAAGATCATTACAGTTTCTTCATTAGGAAAACAAAAATCTTCATCTGTCATATTATAAAGTTGAAAAATAAGTGATTTAGAACTAAGATTCACAGAAATGTGCAGAAATTTCCACTGCGAGCTACATTCTGCCTCTGTGTCAGGTCATGCTTCCCAACATGACTTGACCAAAACAGAACCAAAGGCTCTGCAAATGTTTCCGTCCCATGATGGATGTTGTGTCGCTCCATGCCAGGACACACCTCCCAGCATGCCGCAACCTGTCCCAGACTATAAACACTGTCACTTATATTGATCCAGATCTCTCAGATTTTGCACCACAACCACCTCGGCTTGCTCTGGTGGTCCATTTAGCCTTAGAAACACTTTTCCATTCCTTGTCCATGTTGCTTGAATTTAGTTTTGCTTTCTGAGGAAACGGCCATTCCTAGCTATTTCAGCATTTTTCTTCATCAAGTGCTCACTGACATACAGCCCAGTACCCTTAAGTGTTTTAGACGTTCTCAACACTTCAACCTTATGCTTTGGATTAGCAAAGTGGACAACAATCGTGGGCTTGGTTTGATTATCCTTGCATGGGAGAGTGTGACAGGCTGAGATTTGCTGTTTCTCCAGGTGAAAGTTCTTATTGATCAGGAATTGAACAACTTGTTGCTCCAGAGAGTGCAGCTCCTCTGAAACACCTGATTCTCATCTTATATTCCCCATCATGATGTTTTAAATAAATGATAATAAATACAATAAATATTCACTATTTCAACTATCAGACGATAACAAATATATTCAGTATTTTCTTTTTCCAACATTTTCATGAAGCTATATGATGCTTATACTGACTGAATAGTTTAAACTGAAGATGCTGTGATTTTATGGCTCCACTATTCCTTAAAGAAATATTGTAGTTGTGTTTTGTTCACATTTCCCCAAAATTCATCCTGACATATTTAACATCTTCAGAAACTTTGGGATGTTGAGTCGAATCTTAAATCAGTTTCTGTGGGTTTTTATTTGTGTTTGGCTGCACAACATGAGTTTGTATAGATGGAGCCACTGGTGGAGCTGGCAGAGTTTAAGAGGTGGAGTCACTACGTCTTTATTGAAGTAGCAGCACGTTGTCATTAATATTAATGAGAGCTCTTTTTCACTCTTTGGATTTTACAGTTTTTAACCTGCATCCTGTTGGGTTCAGGTGTTTGGAGTTTCCATTTTCTAAACTTCTACATTCTGAAGCTTCTTCAGCCCTGAACAGATTATTAAACTCTGAATGACTTCAAGCAGGAACATTGTCTTCTAACGTTACATCATTTATTCTTTATTCAGATTGAGGCGCTGCAGTTTGTCAGAGATCAGCTGTGCTTCTCTGGCCTCAGCTCTGAAGTCCAACCCCTCCCATCTGAGAGATCTGGACCTGAGTGAAAACTACAACCTGCAGGATTCAGGAGTGAAGCTGCTGTGTGGTTTTCTGGAGAGTCCAGACTGTAGACTGGAGACGCTGAGGTCAGACACCATTTTTTACAATTTGGTTTGCAAACAGTAGTCAACACAACCAACACACATCATACAACAGTTAAAGACATAAATACATATAACATACAGTAGAAGTCATCATAATAAAATGCAGTGGAATATAAAACCTAGGAATCTATCAGGCCTTGTTAAAATGTCTATGGAGCAACTAGAGGCCTACAGCTTGTTTAAAAACAGCTGATGGAACAAATGATCTCAAGTTCACTGTAAGACATTTCAAGTTGGTTAAACTTAGAAACGAAAGTTCACCTGCTGCCTTAAAAATGTGAGTAAGCTCAACTTGAAGATAACCTTTGTTTCAACTCAAAACGGTAAGTTATACAAGTTGTTTAACTAATGATCATATGTTCTTTCAACTTGATACTCTGAGTTAAAACTACTTACTATGTTACAAGAAAACTCACTTTATCTTGTCAAATAAACAATTCCTCACTATTTCAACTCACATTTTCAAGATAACTTTAACTATATTCATACCAATTGCCGTTTTAAGTTAAAAGCACTAATGTTTTTTAATTGTTTCTTAGTTTTATTTCTCATCTTGACAAATGGCACATTTGCCAGTTTCCTTAAACTTCACATTGAATCAACATCTGTTCAAAAATATAAAATCTATTTGAACAATGTTACACAACATTGGCTTTTGGTACATTTTAAAAATATATAGTTTCCCCACCTAATGCTGACAATGGAGAGGGTGAAGGGACGAGAGAAAGCAGTTAAAATTTAGAAGATTAGAGAAGAACATTAACAAAGCTGAATGCCACTTGGGAATGCATTCCTAGAAGGGAAACAGGTTCTAAAAAGCTGTTTAAGAATAAAAGTCTAAACATCCATTTTATCAAATTATCATCCAGGTTTTGCCAATGTTTTACAGAACTGGGAGAAGGGAGAGAGTGAAAGAGGCACAGAAAAAGTAAGAGGGTAGATGGAGAAAGAGAGAGGCAAATGGAGAGAGAATGAGTGAGAGAGAGGGAGCTCAAAAGTGAGACGGGAGATGGAGAGAAAAAAGTGATGTAAACAGAATGAGTGAGGGCGATCGAGAGGGAGACAGAGTGATGGGGGGGTGGCATGTACAATGACAAAGAATAACTGCTTGTCAGTTACTTTAAAGCTTAAGGTGTACTTTAAATGAATAAGTTCACACAACGTTTTGACCTCTGAATGGTTTGAACAGTACTTGGTCAATGACTGGTTAAATATGCTGAACATTACCCAAGTAGTAAACACTTTCTAAAATCAACAAGAACAAGCATGTAGAATGTTTCTGCCTCTAAGAAATGCTCAACAGAACACAATGACAAAGGCTTCCTCCAAGTAAATGCTTGAAGTGTTAATATAACTCCACCAACATTCGGCCTTGTTTTATGAACAATTCCATGTCATGTTTCTGCCTCTAAATTTTCTCAACAATATTTTGACTATACCGAGTTGCTCTGCAAGAGCAATGCTGAACAGTGCAAATTAACATCAACACATTTCCTTTCAGTAAAGATGTCACAAAGTCATTTTCACTAACAATTAACCACCTTGCTATAAAAACAAGTCCATATATTTATGTTCTGACATTTGTCAGCAGTACTGAGGTATGTTTGACATGGTCTGTAAGACTGAACAGTGTCAAGTAACTAAAGTGCCCTCCAAAGGCTTGAGATGTACCAGCATTCAAACTTGCTTTCAGAACAAGTCTATACTGTTTTTCCACCTTTTCCACATTTGGTCCATACATTACTTTCTCTGAGGAAGCAATGTTCAACACAGCAGAGTAACACTTTCCTCCCAGGTAAGTCCTTAGATGTGCAGTCATCAGTCTGTAAACGATACCTCAGCAGTTTGTTGTTGTCCATGTATCCTAGCTGAACAGTGGTCGGGTTTTATCTTCATGATGACCCTCTGCATGAATTCAAATGAGTACTTCATATTGCGAGGGTACTCCAGATTAAGGCAGTAGATGGTGCCCATTAGCATAGCAAACCAGTAGGCACATCTCTGAGGTCATGAAGAACGATGGTCTCCTCTACCACCACAGCCACATTGAAGATTTCAAGAGGAAAAGCATCATTCAGGACACCTTCATGTCCAATCACAAGTCCAACACGCATTGCCTTCATGATGACATCCAGGGTTTCACCATGAACCTAAAACAGAAGGACAGATTTAGTCCCAATTTACATTGCATGTAAATTCTATTAAATAACCTGCTATACAATTGGTCAAGATACGGACACTAAAATGACTTTGGACAGAGTTCAAATCGACCAGTGCCAATTTGGTGTAAAGCTTATTATTCAAGATTTGGAGTGCAAGAAGAAGAATAAAAAGTAGGATATCAACTCACATAATTTGTATATTATTGTGTACAACAGGTTCAACAGGTGCATTATTTTCACAGAACTGTTTGTCCCCTTTGGATGGACCAGTGACTTTCAGCAATCTGTATTATTATTTTAAATTCTTTTTAAAAAATTAGCCATCACAAGTTAATTTAACATTTTTTGAACCGATAAGATTTGAAAGATGTACTAAGCTTTCAATGAAAAAGGTTCTGTGATATTGTCAACAAAATGTTGACAATAAAAATGAAATGACACAGTAGCCTGGACAGCTGTAACACAATTACACTTTCTCATGAAACCCGAGCAATATGACATGAGAACAATACATAGCAATATGACATTATAAGTACAGCTACTAAAGGCTGCAGCAGCTCAGTGTTAAACTTTATTCAGAGCAGTCAGAATATATCAGGCTCCAAACATTTACCTAGTGACACTCTGCTGTTTGTAATGGAAGGTGAGACTACATGACCAACAGGAGACCGAGGCCTGTTGCTCTGAGATGAGGTCTCTGCTCAGTCTAGCAGCGACACACACACTAACACACACATCTACACACTGCAAAGCACATGTTGCCCCAGCACAACCTGCTAACGTCGTAGGCGCGCTCTCTCCAGCACCAAACAGGAAAAAGCAAACCTGATAGTTTCTTTGGTAACGGCAGAAAAACTCATCAAATACTGTCACACACACGTTAGACGGTGGATTAAATGTTTTATGAATCGGTGTTTAATTCGGCATGCATCTGATCCACCAACCAGCACTTATTTTAGTGAGAAATCTTAACTTTTGAAACGGTTCGCCTCTCATTCCTTCGGTCCTCTCCCACTAAAATGGCGCAGCTAAACACAGGAGACTGGTAGCGAGTTGAAGTGACAAAATCCAACGGAAATACAGTTTCTTCATGGATAACATTGATGACAAATTGACAATAAGACTGTCGACATATGGCGCCCTTTATCTTATGTTTCTACAGTTTAGTGTTTTTACGGACATGTGAGGAATTGTTAAAATGTCATATTTCTTAAAGGGAGTTTGGCGCAATAGTTTCCCCGGACAGCGCAGTCTCTTTGTCCTGCCATAAGTCGCCTTGCCTATCAATAACCTTCATCCACACTTTTAACAATAACTTGGCGCCCATTCTTACAGACATAACAAACTAACAGCATTAACGTTGTTGTGCATCTTGCAGCAAGTAACGTTTTAGAAAATTACATCTAATATTGACCTCAGCTGACGGCTAAAGAAACACAGCACAATTCTTTTTAAATACTTACATTTCCCTCTTCTGCAGTTGTGCCACAGACAGCTGGTATTGATCCCTCTTTCAGTAAAAGCTTCATTGCCAGTCCTGCGTTGTTACTGACCCCAGTTGGAGAAGCAGCCGCACACAAAGGGGTCAGCACAGACGTAGCCTTCAGGGATGAACTGGATCCACTCAGCTCTTCTGTCCTCTGAGGCTGGGGGCCGATGGACTGAACTGTGCTGGTCTGTGCAGCCAACAGAGGAGATCCCGTGTTTAGCTCGGAACTGGGGGCGGTGTCGTTATAATGAGCAGCTTTCTAGTAAGAAGGAGAGCCACATCCTGAACGGCTTGTTTGTTCACATGTTTTCAGACCTCGGCAGCCCACAGAAAAATGACTGGGTTGTCTTATCTCACAGTTTGTGGGTCGGTAGGCACTCCAGATACCCAAATGTTAGTGCAGAAACACTGACACAGTGAGCTTTTCATCAGATGTCCCCTGTAATCATTTGCTCACAGAAAGTAATATAAGTGGATACAGTGAAGGTCAGATCATCTAGATCAGTACAGGAATCTTTAAAACATCCCAGTTAGTACTTTGAAAACAGACATTCAATTGGTGAATAGCTCCCTCTGACCACAGCAACCTCTTTGTGCTCAACTTTCCCTCTTGAGGGCCGATTGGTAGACCGGGGCCAGAAAGACACAGCTGTGGTCGGAGGAGCCTAACCGTGCCATTGCATAAGATTTATATGCACCTTTATGGAGCCATAGCACAAGTCCAGTATTTGAGCATGTTCTACATCCTGGTAGAAATGAGCAAGGGGCTTCTTAAGACTACAAGTATTAAAATCACCAAGTATAAAATGTGGGGCATCAGGGGAAATGCTCTGCAAACGCTGCACGAGTTTAACAGTGGTGGATGTTGCATCTGCCACGTTGGCTCTAGGATGAATATAAACCACCGTCACAAATACTTGCGGAATGTTGACCAAGTCTCAGTTACAGCAATGACTTGAAATGTGTGTTTTAATGATTTTAAATAGTCTTTGATTTGATCAGAATTTGTATAGAGGCTTCTGCTATTAAAATGTTTAATTGAAAACCCTCCAAATTGAGGCTATTAAACTGATTCTCAGTATAATATTCAGACTTTGATTTGTAATCATAATAAAAAGTTGCCTCAGGATCAATGTTATTTTCAGAACTAAATGGTTTATATTCGGTCACATTTAGAAAACTTAGATTTACCTCCTCACATTTTTTATTGTTCCAGCTATTTTCAACTAAAGAATTTTCATTCTCAGAAAGATCATTACAGTTTCTTCATTAGGAAAACAAAAATCTTCATCTGTCATATTATAAAGTTGAAAAATAAGTGATTTAGAACTAAGATTCACAGAAATGTGCAGAAATTTCCACTGCGAGCTACATTCTGCCTCTGTGTCAGGTCATGCTTCCCAACATGACTTGACCAAAACAGAACCAAAGGCTCTGCAAATGTTTCCGTCCCATGATGGATGTTGTGTCGCTCCATGCCAGGACACACCTCCCAGCATGCCGCAACCTGTCCCAGACTATAAACACTGTCACTTATATTGATCCAGATCTCTCAGATTTTGCACCACAACCACCTCGGCTTGCTCTGGTGGTCCATTTAGCCTTAGAAACACTTTTCCATTCCTTGTCCATGTTGCTTGAATTTAGTTTTGCTTTCTGAGGAAACGGCCATTCCTAGCTATTTCAGCATTTTTCTTCATCAAGTGCTCACTGACATACAGCCCAGTACCCTTAAGTGTTTTAGACGTTCTCAACACTTCAACCTTATGCTTTGGATTAGCAAAGTGGACAACAATCGTGGGCTTGGTTTGATTATCCTTGCATGGGAGAGTGTGACAGGCTGAGATTTGCTGTTTCTCCAGGTGAAAGTTCTTATTGATCAGGAATTGAACAACTTGTTGCTCCAGAGAGTGCAGCTCCTCTGAAACACCTGATTCTCATCTTATATTCCCCATCATGATGTTTTAAATAAATGATAATAAATATGATAAATAATCTCTATTTCAACTATCAGATGATAACAAATATATTCAGTATTTTCTTTTTCCAACATGTTCATGAAGCTATATGATGCTTATACTGACTGAATAGTTTAAACTGAAGATGCTTTGATTTTATGACTCCACTATTCCTTAAAGAAATATTGTAGATGTCTTTTGTTCACATTTCCCCAAAATTCATCCTGACATATTTGGCATCTTTGGAAACTTTGGGATGTTGAGTCGAATCTTAAATCAGTTTCTGTGGGTTTTTATTTGTGTTTGGCTGCACAACATGAGTTTGTATAGATGGAGCCACTGGTGGAGCTGGCAGAGTTTAAGAGGTGGAGTCACTACGTCTTTATTGAAGTAGCATCACGTTGTCATTAATATTAATGAGAGCTCTTTTTCACTCTTTGGATTTTACAGTTTTTAAAGCACAGGGGAACATATTTTGTTTCTGAATAACAATGAATAAACTTGTTAAAACACTGCAACAGTTTGAAAACATTATGAGTTATTCAAACGTTGACAAAATGATTTATTGATAAACATTTGACAAGTAATATTAGATTCCATTGTATTGTCATGTTACATTCCCAGAATACACTAAACAAAAAGAGACATTTTAGTTATATGAACACATGAACGATACATGAAATGCATTTATTAAGATGAACTCATTCCCATGGCTGCACTGTCGCAGGACAGTCTTGAGTGTATTACAAATTGATGAAGTTACCTATAATATATCTGGCTGTCTAACAGTGTTTGAGCAGCACATGAAGCCTGAGAAATGAACCTTTTTGTGAACCATTTGGCTGGAAGGCTTCAGGGCTTCAAGAAGCTTCGTCTCGCCGTCACTACTGTTTAGACACAACTGACAAATAGGTGGAATTTAAAAAACAGAGGGGCAGGAAAATCAAAAGGGTTGGCTAGCAGGACGCCCATTTTATCATTAATCAGAACCAAATGATTTATATCATATATATCAGCAGAGAAAACAGCCCGACTGGCCAACACAGGGGCCGAAAGGAAGCGGGCAGCGCTCCGCGGCAGGTCCGGCTCCTGACCCCGGCAGCAGGGCTGCCACCAGTTAGCCAGCTAATGTCGCTGTCGAGTTGACCCTATATACCCGCAATAACATTACAAAACAACACTTTGAACACGATTACAGTGAAGTGATATATTCATAGAAATAACGCCATGAAAAAGTGTCGAATCAAGTAATTAAGGATTAACGTTAGCTAGTTAGCTGTTAAAGTTAGTGTCCTAACTCAGAAATCCTCATAACTATAACTTTGTTTAAACTCCAAATGTCACACGCTTCGACATATTTTCATTAAGATAAACTAGTAACGGACCCTTACTGAAGGGCCGTTGCAGACTCCATCTTTGTCTCCTTTCTCTCTGTGGCGCGAAGAAAGGCCGACGCCTTCCCGCCGCTGATACGTCACATGTTGCTGGGCAGGATTCATTTTCCATGGATTTGTCATAATCTTTATTTTAACTGTTATGTATTTTAATTTTATTGCCTCAGTTTACTCGTCACGTTCTAAATGCCAGTGTTTTGTGTCAAGTCAGGGCCCATAATCGATATCAGATTCATTACATTAGGAAAAATCTCTATTCAAATTTATTAACAAGACACATGTTGGCCCAAATTAAATGAAGAAATATTTGGTTTGGTGAGGATTATGATGAGGGTAAAATTGTGAAAAAGACCAATAACTGGACATTTCATTCATTCATCAGTTTATATAGTAAATATACAGTTTAATAAAGTAAAAACACGGCCAACACATAATTACTGAGCTACTTGTTTTAGGTCAGGCTGTTGTTGGATTCTGAAAATAACACACAAATTGTGTTAAACTCTCCAACACATGAGGTGTGTTGAGCTTTTTTACACATTTTATAGACATCTTATGTTGAAATTCACACAAAATGTGTTGCGTGTGTCATGGAAAAAACTGCCTTTACTCTTAAGTTGAACAAAATGCAAGAAACACTTACAGATCGTTGACAAAAATATATTGTACAATAGGAGACAGACAACAGAAGTCATCAGCCATCTCTCTCTATCTCCAAGAGAAGATACAAGAATACAGCTTTTATAGTATTCTGGAGACAAAGAAACTCTTTTCCATTGGTCAGTGTTACATGTTATATGAATCTGGTCCTAAGGAACTTTCCAACCATTACAAAATCCTCATGTTACCGTCTGCCGAGCAGAAAACGTTTCCATATAAGGACCTGTATTCCACCACAGAGCTGACCTTTTTCACCTTATTTATACAAGAGTCACGTTGCTCAGCATACACACATAAAAACCTGAAGACACCAAACTAGATAAGCGCTCAAGACTGGAGACATGAATAGAACTGGGACTATTAACTAATTAAAGTCAATACACAAGCATATATTTACTAAATATTAATAAGTATACAAACATGATTATGAATAGATGATTAACGTGAATAAATGATAAGTTATGAGCTCACAACAAAGTTTACTTTCACACGTGTGTAACAACACATTTTGTGTGATTTGTTAACACATCCCTTCTAAGAGTGTGAGCACAGGACAGGACTTCAGGGAATCAGAAGGATTATTATTATTATTATTATTTATTTCTATTTTTTATAGACCAATCAATACTCAGCTGATATAACGCCATGAATCTTCACACTGCGATACAGTAGGTGGCGGTATGCACCTTTAAAGCTGGTTTGCATAGTAGTAGTAGTAGTAGTACTAGTAGTACTAGTACTAGTAGTAGTAGTAGTAGTAGTAGTAGCAGTACAAGTACACCATCGTCCTTGTATCCGGTCACTTCAGCAGCTCTTGCAGCTCGTCCACTTTATTCCTCGGTGGCTGCACGTTTCCGAGGATGATGGAGGGAAGCGGCCAAGCGGCGCAGCCCGACTCTGCGTGGCCGCTGTCGCACTCCTCCTTTGCGGCCACGCTTCCTCACTCGTACCGCTGTCCGCCTTCTCCAACCATCAGTTCCTCGCCTCCAGATCTCCGGCGGGATGCCATCGGGCAAAGTCCCAGCAGCTGAACCGCCGCATCGGATGAGGAAGTCACGACTGTGTCTGTATCTGTGAGGCTGGTTGAGTTGTAGAAAGTACAGAACAGTCCCAAGAGCAACATGTTCATTAACCAAACACTCATTAAATCCACGATGACTCCACGTAGTTATACAACAGCGGAGAAAATCCACGTTAAAACACAAGACAAGCAAACAAGCAAACAACTGCTGCTGCTTGTCGCCACAGGTTCACACCTGCTGTTTGTCACCAGGTGAAGCGTTAAGGTCGCATAAGCAGAAAGTTGTGGTGACACTAAACTGCAGACATGAGGCTGATATTATACTGATCCACACTGAGGATCTTAATGCTAAAGTCTGTTTTCTTCTTCAGTGGTTTAGTCCATTGACTGTGGCAGAGCAACGTTGAGCTCCACATTTAAAACCTTCATATAACAAGAAAAATCTACACTGGATAATTCACTGTGAACCTCTGAGACACCTGATTCTCATCTTATATTCACCATCATGATGTTTTAAATAAATGATAATAAATACAATAAATAATCTCTATTTCAACTATCAGACGATAACAAATATATTCAGTATTTTCTTTTTCCAACATTTTCATGAAGCTATATGATGCTTATACTGACTGAATAGTTTAAACTGAAGATGCTTTGATTTTATGACTCCACTATTCCTAAAAGAAATATTGTAGTTGTCTTTTGTTCACATCTCCCCAAAATTCATCCTGACATATTTGGCATCTTTGGAAACTTTGGGATGTTGAGTCGAATCTTAAATCAGTTTCTGTGGGTTTTTATTTGTGTTTGGCTGCACAACATGATTTTGTATAGATGGAGCCACTGGTGGAGCTGGCAGAGTTTAAGAGGTGGAGTCACTACGTCTTTATTGAAGTAGCAGCACGTTGTCATTAATATTAATGAGAGCTCTTTTTCACTCTTTGGATTTTACAGTTTTTAACCTGCATCCTGTTGGGTTCAGGTGTTTGGAGTTTCCATTTTCTAAACTTCTACATTCTGAAGCTTCTTCAGCTCTGAACAGATTATTAAACACTGAATGGCTTCAAGCAGGAACGTTGTCTGTAGCTGCCACTTGGATTAACCGCACGGGACGCAGAGCTTCGACTGGTGCAAATTTAATCTCTCCTCTTTTTACCACTGGCGCTCTGACACCGTGAAAACCATAAAATGGACAAAAACACAAATGCCATAGTACCATATTTCCACAAATAATGCATAGAAATCATATTTACATTTTTAAACTTAATACAAATCATTTTAGTAAATTTAAATAATGAACTTTTACATGAATTTAGGCTTTTAAAGTATTGTAAGTTACAGCTCTTATTTAAATAAAACATTGACAGTTTCCTTCTGTTTTAACTAAAATGAACCACTCTCTTTTACAGTGAATATATTAGTAGACTAATACATTAGTTTTCCTAAGTTTGAGCTCTACCTGCTAGCAGCCTATCTTCCACTCACACTCCGCAGGGACAGTCTTTGCACGTGACAGACAGGTGACACAAAACATGAAGCGAACCACAATTAAATAACTCTCCCAAGTTTCAACACAGAACACGACGAGTAAATAACTTGTCTGCATGTTTGACCAACTTTGGGGCAACGAGAGCATGTGGCCTCGATGAGAAGGGAGCAGAACATCTGGCGTCAGCAATATAAGGAAGTAGTAGAAGAAGAGCGGTGCTCTTCAAAATGAAAGCACAAAACATGCAAAGTGGCAGAGCCACATCATTTACCATAAACAAAATTACCTGCCATTTACATTGTCTTCTAACGTTACATCATTTATTCTTTATTCAGATTGAGGGGCTGCAGGTTGTCAGAGATCAGCTGTGCTTCTCTGGCCTCAGCTCTGAAGTCCAACCCCTCCCATCTGAGAGATCTGGAGCTGAGTGACAACAAGCTGCAGGATTCAGACGTGAAGCTGCTGTCTGATCTTGTGGAGAGTCCAGACTGTAGACTGGAGACTCTGAGGTCAGTAGAGGGTCTGAGTCAGTCCATGCTGGTTTCAGCAGTATTGTGGTTCACATATTTGTCCTGTAACGTTTCAATAGTAGATGAAATATTCAAATGTGACTGAGACGCTGGTTTTTAACAGCTTTGAACCCTAACAGCAGTAAATCCATCATTAAAGTGAGCAGTGAACATCTCTCTGTTTCTGCAGTAGTGATGCGTTCAGGGACTCTCAGCACTTTATTTCACTGTGTTCTTGAATGAAACCTGCAGAGGAAACAGACTTGATGCCCAAAGTCTGTGCAGGTCTGTGAGCTTCCAGCTCAGTGTGTTCACTCCAATACGTTAACATGAGAGCTGAAAGGAAGCTGGCTACGCTACACAGCCGCTCCACTTCTGGTCTGAACAGGACTCAAGTCCCTGCTGGTCTTTATACTGGATGTGCTGCATCACTGACTGACAGCTGATGAAGGGAGTCTCTGTAAACACTGATTTATGACTTCTGTTGTCTCTCTTCTTCTCTCACCAGCTGGAGCTGGTGGTGATCTCTGTCAGAGTGAGTGGTGAGAAAGGTGGTGGTGTTGAGAGGATCAGCTGTGTCCTGATGATCCAGAGTGGGTGGCTCCACCCTCAACCACCTCCTCCACCTGGAACCTGGATTTGATTCTTTCTTTCATTCAGATATTCTGAACCCAAACTGCCTCTGCAGATTCTGTTTGTGACAACATAACTGCAGATCAACACATTTAATTGGATATTTCTGTTTAGCTTTCTGTTGCAGCTCCACCCTGTGGAATGATGGAGTAGTGCAGTTAATTTCCACATATTTCTGAATAACAGTGGAAGTTGATATTACATGTGTGAAGTTCTGGTTATTACCACCAATACCAGCCATTTCTTATATTCTAATAAATTAAGTAGCTAAACCAGAACAAAGTCTGGATTCAACCAAGGCTTTACTGAACTTTCTCATCTGACTACGAACTGATTATGTCTGGATTTTGGTGGAAAGTCAGTATCTTAATATTTCATTTTGTATATGATGTTTGATGTAAAAATAAATCAGAACTTTTTCTTTTTATTCATGCAGATTCTAGACTTCATATTCATTAATCATGTCTATAAAACGATTAGAAGTACACACAGGAAAATAATACTATCTTGATTTTTGTAAATAAATAAATTGTGTTTTAGGCCAAAGGAGGTTTAGTATATTACAGGCTTGTTTTTGCCACTGAGTCTGGTTCAGACTGTTATTGTATGAGTCTGACAACATTATGGAAAGGATCCCTACAGAGACAGACTGTTTTATTAAAGACTAGGATCCTTTTTGTTCAACCAGAAACAGAAGTCTCATTCTGAAACCTCATGAGAGGTTGAGTTGTTGCAGAAGACAAAAGGATCTTACTCTTTAACTAAACTGTCTCTGTAGGGATCTTTTCCATAATGTTGTCAGACTCTTAGAGTATCAATCTGAGCCAGACTCAGTGGCAAAAACAAGCACTTTTAGTGGACACACTTTGACAGGCGCAGCTGCCCACAAGGATTACGTTGCAGTCTGTTTCACAGATGCTGGTGGAGGCGATCTGCTGGACCACCTCCAAAACTTTTGGTACTTAATAGTCATTTAGACCCCAAAATATGTTAAATAAATAAATAAATAAATAAATAAAAATAGGTTAAAAAAATTCACACTCCAAATTAAACTTGATGAACTTACATGGTTATGTTGAAGGAGGCAAGAAAATTAGAATGTGAACTTTCAGCTGTCCTCGCCATCTCAGCTGATCCCTAAAATCACTTATTGGAAGTCAAGATGGTTTAATATCTGTATTTTGCTTTGATTGCGTTCTTAAACACGTAGGTCCTGAAGCAAGCAGAGTCAAGTTCTGTGTGTTATATTTGCATTTTAAGCAGATCAAGTTATAAAAATCATCAGGTTTTATAGGCCTTTCATGTGTTCAGTTTATATCTTATGAGTTCCAGTGTTGCAGCTTTTCCATGATATGCTCGTATACTCTTATTCATTTATATTTTACGATTGTTTTTATTATACTCATGTACTCTTATACTCATTTAGCAGCAGGCTCAAATATATTCAGTACTGCTTCATAGAAAGCCATAGTATTGTTTGTCATTATTCATGGTCACAGTGGTGATTTTAACAGTT
>SEMN01001477.1:0-51801 GCA_005408345.1 Macquaria australasica
TACAGCTACTTTAAAGGACTGTGGCACATAGCCTTTTAATAAGGACAGATTGATCATATCTAGTAAATAAGTGCTAACTAAGGGTAAAATTTCTTTAAGCAGCCTAGTTGGGACGGGGTCTAAGAGACACGTTGATGGCTTAGATAAGGAAATCATGGAAGTTAGTTGATTACGGTTGATGGGAGAAAAGCAGTCTAAATGTACAGGTTTTACAGTTGTTTCTAAGGTTCCTGTGTTTGAAGATAAGTCAGTACCAACTGAGGGCAGGAGGTGCTGAATTTTTTCTCTAATAGTTAGAATTTTATCTTTAAAGCTCATGAAGTCATTACTACTGAGGTCTATAGGAATACATGGCTCAACAGAGCTGTGAGTCTCTGTCAGCCTGGCTGCAGTGCTGAACAGAAACCTGGGGTTGTTCTTATTTTCCTCTATTAATGATGAGTAGTAAGCTGCTCTGGCATTACGGAGGGCCTTCCTATACATTTTAAGACTATCTTGCCAGGCTAAACGTGATTCTTCCAGATTGGTGGAACGCCATTTCCTTTCAAGTTTTTGCGATGTTTGCTTTAATTTGCGGGTTATACCATGGAGCTAACCTCCTCTGTTTTATTATCTTCTTTTTTAGAGGGGCGATAGAGTCGAGTGTTATTCGTAGTGAGCCTGCAGCACTATCAACAAGATGATCAATTTGGGAGGGACTAAAATTAGCATAGGAGTCATCTGTTACATTGAGACATGGAACTGAATTAAATGCCGATGGAATCACTTCCTTAAATTTAGCTACAGCACTATCAGATAGACATCTAGTGTAGGAATGTTTGCCTAATGGTGTGTAGTCCAGTAATAGGAATTCAAAAGTTAATAGAAAATGGTCTGATAAAAAAGAATTCTGTGGAAAGACTATTAGATGTTCAATTTCTATGCCATAGACAAGAACAAGATCGAGGGTGTGGTTAAAACAGTGAGTGGGTTTATGTACACTCTGACAGAAGCCAATCGAATCTAGTAATGAGATAAACGCAGCACTAAGGCTATCATTATCTACATCCACATGAATATTAAAATCACCTACAATAATTATTTTTATTTTATCCGCTTTAAGGACTAAACCTGATAAGAACTCTTCTGAGAATTCAGACAAAAATTCAGGAATACGGTCCAGGAGCTCTCGTACACTATAACAAATAGAATTGGCTGTAGTAAGTTTTCCAGGTTGGGTGGAAAGGCTAAGAACAAGGCTAACCAGAGTTATAATTCTAGTTTAGATTTAGGTTTGATTAATAGACTTGAGTCGAAGATGGCTGCAACTCCACCTCCTCGGCCTGTGCCTCGAGGAATGTGAATATTAATGTGACTTGGGGGAGTGGATTCATTTAGGCTAACGTATTCATCATGACACAGCCAGGTTTCAGTAAGACAAAATAAATCAATATTATAATCTGATATTAGATCGTTTACTAGAACAGCTTTAGATGACAGAGATCTGATGTTTAAGAGTCCACATTTAATTCTCCTATTTTGTTGTACTGTTGCAGTGGTGGTTTTACTTTTTATTAGGTTTTTATGTGTAACTCTTCTTCTGTTTACTTTTGATTTAAATAATTTAAGTGGTCTGGGGGCAGACAACCTCTCTGTGGAGTTTAGGGTGGGTAACTGCTCTAATGGAAGCGCAGAGAAGCGTGTAGGACTGCAACTCTGCCTCCTGGTCTGGACCACAGACTGTATTAAGTCTATGGTCTGAACTCTGAGCTGTCATGGCTTTGGGCCACTAATAAATTCGGCCAGATTTCTAGATATGAGAGCGGCTCCATCCAAAGTGGGATGAATGCCATCTCTCCTAATCAGACCAGGTCTTCTCCAGAAAGTCCGCCAATTATCTACAAAGCCCACATCATTACCTGGACACCACCTCGACAACCAGCGGTTGAATGATGACATGCGGCTATACATGTCATCGCTAGTAAGATTAGGCAGGGGTCCAGAGAAAACTACGGAGTCCGACATTGTTTTTGCATATGTACACACCGACTCCACATTAATTTTCGTGACCTCCGATTGGCGCAATAATCGTGAATAACAATCTTAGCATATTTACGTTTATCCTTAGCCAGCAGTTTTAAATAGGATTGAACGTCGCCCGCTCTGGCCCCTGGGATGCATTTGACTATGGCCGCTGGTGTCGCTAATTTCACGTTTCGCAAAATGGAGCTGCCAATAATCAGAGTTGGTTTCTCAGCGGGTGTGTCGCTGAGTGGAGAGAACTTGTTAGAAACGTGAACGGGTCGGTGGTGAACCGTGGGCTTTGGTTTAGGGCTATGCTTCTTTCGGACAGTCACCCAGCCTCCCTGGCTTCCCGGCTGCTCGGGAGTTGCCGGGAGACGGCTGGCAGAAGCTACCGCTGGTCGGCTCGCACCGGCTAGGGGCTGGCTAGCTACGGCTGACTGACTCTCCATGGTGCGGAGCCGCGACTCTAACTCACTGAGCCTCGCCTCCAAGGCGGTGAATAAACTACATTTGTTACACGTACCATTATCGCTAAAGGAGGCAGAGGAATAACTAAACATCTGACACACCGAGCAAGAGAGAGCAGGAGAGGGAGAAGGAGAGAGAGACGCCATCGCTAACTGAGCTAAAGTAGCAACTAACTAGCGTGTAAACAACTGTGGGATTAGCGGAAAGTCGCTAACAGGAGACAGATATGAGTGCTTAAACAGAGCTAGTGTATCCTTAAATGTATAGCGGGTAATTAACCGCTATAGTAAAGAAAATATCAAAATTAACTGGGTTTAGCTGGAGCAGCGTACTTTGCAATCAGTAACACAGAAACACCGGTAACCGGAAATGAGACAATACGTTCACCTGAGCACGTCAGCACGTCAGTCTCAAACCTACACCTATATATATGTATAGGTGTATACATATACACCTATACATACACACACACATATACACATGTATATATATACATACATACACACACACACATACATACACACACACATACATACATATATACACATACACACATACATATAGTTGAGCAAAGTCAGTTTCGCATCCTGAACCTCCCTCTTGGCTCTATATGCAAATTGCAGTGGATCAAGCAGATGTTCTGACCTGTACAAAAGTTCTATTTTGATCAACTTTTCAAAAGACTTCATTATCAACGAAGTCAAGGCTATGGGTCTGAAATCATTTAAGGACTTAGGATAATTAGTTTTGGCAACAGGAACTATAGTGGATTGTTTCCAGAGTTTGGGGACCCTCTGCAGAGAAAGAGAAAGATTAAAAATGTAATTAAACACTGGGCCTAGTTGCTCTGCACAATGGATGGGCATTCGACTGCCATTGTTATCTGGGCTGGGGCTTGTTTTAAAATTTACAACGTCTAAAAATATTCACCACAGTGTGAACATTAAAAGGTGTGGCCAGGTGACTAGATGTAGATGGTGTAGTTTTTAAAGTAGCTGTTTCATTGCTAAAATCATGTACATCAAATCTGGGGAAAAGAAACTGTTTAGCTCTTGTGCCAGAACTTGATGTGAAGTAAACCCCTCAAGTGTCACCTTTCTATGAGCGCTGTCATAGTCCTGATTCTGTCCCAGGCCGAGCCCAGATTATTATTTCTTAGCTTGTCTTCAACTTTTTGTTTGTAACATCATTTAGCCTTCCTAATTTTCTGTTTGATCTCCTTTTGTACAGACATGAGCTCTACAGAATTTCCCCTTTTAAAAGCCTGTTTCTTCTTGTTTAGTAGCACTTTAAGGTGTCTGCTAACCCATGGTTTACTGTTGGGGTTTATCTTAACTGTCTTTACAGGGATTACAATGTTCTCACAGTATAAAACCCAGGAACTGACCACATCTGTAAGTTCGTCAATGTCGCCTGAGGATTCAATAAACTCCTCCCAGTCCATGCAGTCCAGACAGCCTTGCTCACAATGGCATCCTCTGTCCACATTTTGATGTTTTAGTGGTCACTTTCCCCCTACAGGTACCGTATAGTGGAACCAGATGCACACCATTGTGATCTGCGGAGCCCAGTGGGGGGAGTGGAAATGATTTGTAAGTGTTTTTAATTGAACCATAACACCGGTCAAGTGGGACCTGGTGGGACAAGACACATACTGGTAAAAGCTCCCCAGGGTTATCTCTAGTAAACATTGATTAAAGTTGCCCAGAATAAAATTTGGAGGGTCTGGAGATCCAGTCTGAAGTCCCTGCACAGTTTATAAAATTAGCTCAGATGCATTTCTTTCCTTAGCCTTTGGATGGATATAAACTACGGTCACATAAATCTGTGGAAACTCCTGTGGCAAGTAGAATGGGCGCATGGATACAGAAAGCAGTTTGACATCTTTAGTGCATAGTCTCTCCCTCACAAGAACGTTTTTACACCAGCACTGATTTATGTAGAGACATACCCCACCTCCGCATGACTTGGCCGTGGTTACGGTCTCCCGGTCAGTGCGCAGTGGAGCCCCAAATCTGTCGATCACCAGCTCATCATCGGTGTCCTTCTCCCTGAGCCATGTCTCTATGAAGGCCAGGATGCAGGCATCTTTGAACTCGAGTTGGTGGCGAATGAGAGCCTGAAGGTCCTCCGTCTTGTTGCGAAGGGACCGGGCGTTAGCCAGAATAATGGAAGGCAAGGGGATGCATGACAACGGTTGCTGTCTTGCATGTTCCCGCACCCCTCCTCTCCTGCCCCGCTTCCTCGGTTTGTGCGAGTGGTCCCACTCACTGTACCTATGGGTAAGCTCCTCCAAGTTAGGGAAAGCTAGGTTTGTTGGTAGTCCAGATTTGACATAGTTGTTCAAATTCAACAGGAAATCCTCTGTGTACTGAATCTGATTAGGCACAGGAGCAGAGACCACGCCTTTGCCCAGGTGCCACACTAACGCCCACACCAACAAGATAAGAAGCACGGTCCCATCCATGTCAAGTGACCAGTGTAGAGTTTAAAGTCAACGGACGAACATAACTGAAAACAGTATAAACAACTTTAACAAGACAGTATAAACTTTGTAGACAAACAACAAACAAATACAACCAGTAAAGGCTTAACTAATGTAGGCAGGAACACCTGGGGGTAGGTGAAATAGCAGAGTCCTCGATTGGCTGTTAACAAATGAGCCAGGATCTGATTGGACTAGCAAGCTTGTCTGAGCTGGAGATATTGTTTGACTGCAGTAAACACGCGACTGCTTTCTTACAGGGATAGCGTCGGTCTTTCCTTCTCTAAATACCTTATATTCTGTTTATTTAACATGGCATTACATAGAAAATGATTATTAACAAATATATCATAAAGTCAACTTAGCAGGCAGACTTAGCTGCTAGCGCTAAATAAACTTGTTTACTCTAGGTTAGTGGTGTGCTAACCAGGGATCTTACATAGGCTCGCACGTCACTGCCGTAAGAAGAGTGTTCAGTGTATCTGCTCCATTGCAGACTACACAAAGAGAGGACCTCTGTCAAGGTCAGACAGTCATGAAAGGAGAAGAGGTAAGAGAGAGAACAATAGGGGAACTGGCGTTTTCTTGACCTGGTCGGGTATAAGATAAGATAAGATAAGATAAGATAAGCCTTTATTGTCCCACAGCGGGGAAATTTTCAGCGTTACAGCAGCCAGCAAAAATGTCATATATAGAAATACAATAAAAATAAATAGAAGAATAGTCCTGTACACAGTATAGACAGAAATAAATAATAGAGTGACTGAGTGCAGTTGTAAGTATGAACAAATAGATAAGATAAAAATATTGCACATATATAATATACATGTACATGAAAATATTTCACAGCAACATATGAAGTAGATAACATCATGAATAAAATATATGCATGAAGATAATGCACAGCAGCAGATGAAGTATAGTAGCGAATAGTCTGCACACTGACAGTCAAGTGTAGATTACCGGGAGTTGTACTGATTATAGAGTCTGACAGCAGCAGGCAGGAAGGACCTACGGTACCTCTCCTTCAGACACCGCGGGTGGAGCAGCCAGTCGCTAAAGGAGCTGCCCAGTTCTGAAAGAGTGACATGTAGGGGGTGGGAAGTGTTCTCCAGTAGTGATGATAGCTTGGCCACCATTCTCCTGCCTCCCACCACCTCCACTGGGTCCAGAGGGCATCCAAGGACAGAGCTGGCCTTCTTTACCAGTCTGTCCAGTCTCTTCCTATCCCTGGAAGAGATGCCACTGGCCCAACAGGTCACCCCATACAAGACGGCTGATGCCACCACAGAAAGTCTTCAGGAGCACACCCTGCACTCCAAAAGACCTTAGTCTCCTGAGCAAAAAGAGACGGCTCTGGCTCTTCTTAAACAGAGCGTCCGTATTGTCTGACCAGTCCAGTTTGTTGTTCAAGTGAACACCCAGATACTTGTACGATCTCACAATCTCAATGTCCATTCCCTGGATGTTCACTGGTGTAGGTGGAGGGAGTTTGCGCCTGCCGAAGTCCACCACCAGCTCTTTGGATTTACCCGCGTTGATCTGGAGGCGGTTCTGCTGACACCAACCCACAAAGCCCTGGGTCAGTTCTTTTTACTCCCTATCATCCCCGTCGGTGATGAGGCCGACGATGGCAGAGTCATCAGAGAACTTCTGCAGGTGACAGTTCGAAGTGTTATGGGTGAAGTCCGCTGTGTAGAAGGTGAACAAGAAAGGCGCCAGAACGGTTCCCTGTGGAGCCCCTGTGCTGCAGAGAAGTGTGTCAGACACACAGTCCTGTAACCTCACATACTGTGGTCGGTTTGTGAGGTAGTCCAGGATCCATGCTGCCAGGTGATAGTCCACCCCAGCGTGCTCCAACTTGTCCCCCAGAATCCTGGGCTGGATGGTGTTAAAAGCACTGGAGAAATCAAAAAACATGATCCTCACAGTGTTTCCAGCCTTTTCTAGGTGAGAGAGGGATGTGTGAAGTAGGTAAATGACAGCGTCATCCACCCCAATGCCAGGTTGGTAGGCAAACTGCAGAGGGTCCATACATGGGCTCACCAGCAGACGCAGGTGGACAAGGACCAGTCTCTCCAGGGTCTTCATCAGGTGAGAGGTCAATGCCACTGGCCTATAGCCATTGAGGTCCTTGGGGTGTGGGGTCTTCGGCACAGGAACCAGACACGATGTTTTCCACAGTTTTGGCACCCTCCCCAGCTTCAGACTCAGGTTGAACAGGTGCTCAACAATCCCACACAGCTGGTCCGCACAGGACTTCAGAAGTCTGGAGCTGATGCCGTCTGGGCCCGCCGCCTTCCTCACCCTTATCTTCCTCAGTTCGTTTCTCACCTGGGATGTTGTGAGGAACAGCCCGGTTGAGCTTGTAGGGGGCATGGGGGCTGAATGGGGGGTGTTTGTGGGTGTGAAATGGGGAGCTGGGCCCAGCCCAGGCTGTGGTGTGGGTGTATTAAGTGGCTGTAAGCTGAGGGCTGTGGGGAGTGGTGAGTGGTGAGATGAGGGAGGGGGGGGGGCAGGGAGGGTAGATGGTAATAATGGTTGCAGAGGAGACGGGGCAGGGGGAGGGGTAGATGCCTGATCGAATCTGTTGAAGAATACGTTCAGGTTATTTGCCCACTTCTGATCCAGGCCGGGACTTGGAGTCCATATGGCCCGAGATGGTTTTAAGGCCCCTCCAAACTCCTCTGGTGTTATTTTTCTGCAGTTGACTCTCCAACTTCCTCCTGTAGCTGTTTTTCCCCTCCCTGATCCTCCTCCTTAGCTCTCGCTGAACTCTCTTCAACTCATCCTTGTTACCCGATACAAAAACTCTTTTTTTCCTTGAGGAGAGCCTTAATATCAGGAGTGATCCAGGGTTTATTGTTGGTGAAACAACGTACAGTCCTGGTGGGGATGGTGTTTTCCACACAGAAGTTTATGTAGTCCGTCAGACAGTCTGTGAGGTTGTCAATATCCTCCCCATGAGCGTCACTAAAAATGTCCCATACAGTAGTGTCAAAACAGTCCTTCAAAGCATCCTCTGCTCCGTTAGACCACTTCTTCATTGTGCGTGGGACAGCAGGCAGCCTGCGCACAAGAGGTCTGTAGACAGGCCTGAGATGCACAAGGTTGTGATCAGATCTGCCCAGGGGGGGTAGACTCAATGAGATGTATGCGTCCTTGGTGTTGGCATAACATAAGTCCAGTATTCTGTTGTCTCTGGTATGGCACGTAACATACTGAGTGAATGTGGGTAGAGAGGAAGACGGAGGGGCATGATTAAAATCACCAGAGATGACGAGGAGGGCATCTGGGTGTTGTGTCTGCAGCCTGCTTACTGCTGAGAGCAGGACATCACAGGCTGCCTCAGCGTTAGCAGAGGGGGGAATGTAAGCTACCATCACGATGGCATGCGAGAATTCCCTCGGTAGATAGTATGGCCTCATGCTAACAGCTAGCAGTTCAATGTTCTTGTCGCAGGTTTGCTCTTTAACAGTGATGTGCCCAGGGTTACACCATCTGTCATTAACAAACACTGCCAGCCCTCCTCCCTTCCTCTTACCGCTCTCCTTCGTCCTGTCCGCCCGAAAAAGTTGGAAGCCATTTACCGAAACGTCCGTATCCGGAGTTAGCGCGGTTAGCCAAGTCTCTGTGAATAGCATGATGCTACATTCCCGGTATTCCCTCTGATGTCGGGTCAGCGCCACCAGCTTGTCCATATTATTGGTGATAGATCTTACATTCCCCATGATAATCGATGGGAGGACGGGTGTATAACGTCTTCTCCTGGCGCGGCGCTGAGCCCCCACTCGGCTTCCCCGTCTCCTCCTCCTAAGCTCGCTGGGCACATCAGGTCTCTCCCCGGGTGGTAGCACCGCTGTATGACGGAGAGCTAACAGCTGATCCCTGGTGTAAACAATGGAATCACCATGGCTGCCGGCGGTAACTACGGACGCGGTCTCTAAGGGCTTCAACAGTCTTGTTTCCATAAAGGATAAACAAAATGTCCAAAAAACGTTAAAGACGTTAAAAAGTAGTAATATAATAAGTACTAAAAATATATAGTAAATATATATAGATATATAGTAAAAAAAGAACGAGCATACTTCACTAGTAAACTAGTAAACTCAAAAAAACTCGAACCGCGAACGGGAGCTGCTGCAACAGGCTGCCACTCACAGCGGCGCTGAAAAAAATAATAATAATAAATTCAGGAGATATCAGATTACAGTTACAGGAAGTGACTGGAGGAGAGGGACGACTAAGCATAATAACTTGTTTCAAAATGAAAGTTCAGTTGAAGTCACACAACGAATTAATTCATCTGTACAGTTCCCATTTTTCGAACGTTTTTTATAGCCTTACAGAAAAAATTGGGATGACAGATGAACTGATGTTCTACTGTATCAAATCCCTTATAGAAATCTAGAAAGAGGATAAAACTATCTTCAGATACCATTTCAGAATAGTCAAGTATATCCAAGACAAGTCTAATATTATTAGAAATATGTCTATTTCTCATAAAGCCTGACTGCATGTCATCGATAATTGTTATTGCTTTAATTCTCTTGGCATACAAACAACAATCAGAGCAATAATTTTGTAATCAATCTGATACATTTTGTTTTGACATTCAGCCACAAGGACTCAACTGGAGTTGCTTTGCCTGCCAACTTTGACTTTCCCAGAGAACTGTGCCAGCAAACTCTATGCCCTTGGAATATAAATACCCGACCCGACCCGAGCCCGCTACAGTTAATGTAAGCTGAAGCAAATCCAAATGCCTCCATACCGTCTGTGAGGAAGTTGTAGCTTCCCTGCTGTTTCTATGCTGGATTCACTTATGAGCAGTAACCCGCTGCAGGTGATCAGTAAGAACCACGCAGATGTCTTCAGTTCTGTCTTCTTGAACTGTCTGGTGAAGATTTCCCTGCATGGTTTTCAGTAGTTTTTAAACTGAACCCACACATCATTTTAAAATGTTTGTCGGGTATCCACCCTCTAGTCCATGGTGCTGAAACATGCACCTAAATAGATATGATGAAAGGGGTTTTCACTGCTCTCTCTAAGTACATGCAAACATTAGGATTGTGAATGTGAGATAGCGCTACATTATGTCTGTTAAAACAGTTTTCAATAGGATAGTAAGTCCTTGACTTCATGTCACATTGCCATACCTTGGCTTTTGCTGAAACAACGCCCCTGCCCGGACCTTCTCCACTGACCCTGAAATGAGACTGTTAGACCGGCTAGGGGACCCCATCCGCTCGGTGACCAACTGCTTTCACAGTCACCTGGAAGCGTAACCTGCAGTTGTACTCCTAAACCACGGAGCCCTCACAGACAGACAAGCAGGCACCTCCCGCTGCGCTGTGCCAACGCCAAACAACTTTGAAAGTCTGTGATAAGAGTTGATGTCAAATAAAATAAATCACCTGTAGAGAAGTTGATTGCCCTAGTGTTACGTTAGTGTCAACGTTTTGGTTTTAATAACCAAATCACATACTCTGCCTCACTATTGCCACTGAGTAAGGTTTATCATTTAATATCTGTTATTCCTCTGTTTGTTTATAGTCTATATCATATAACCGTTACTGTTTGACCTTATTAATCCTTCATTTATTCTGTGATTAGACATTTAGCTATATATAAATGTCCTCATTTAGCAGCAAGAAGTTGTCTGTGTTTTCTTTGAAGCAGAAGACAGAGGTCAATGTATCAAATAGAATTCAATTCCTTCTTATGAGACTAATCAATTTACTGATTTTTTTTTTTTCCTTTGAATGAAGGTGGTGTCCCGAACAAGTGTAAAGATTGAATTGAAAAGTAGTTTAAATACCACTACAGATTCAAGTAAATCATTCTCTGGTTTAGTATTATATCCATATACAGTACATTAGCAGTAATGATAGTAATGTTATTATACTTTATTACAAAACAGGTATAGTGCCCTAAAGAGTCTGAATCTGAAGACATCTCCACTGAAAGTTTTCTTAACTCTAGTGACTCCAGCAGGGAGCTCAGAGTCATGAGAAAACTAAATTTAATTTCCCCATTGTGATCTCCAAAAGCTGACATCAGCAGATGTGGAATGAGACTATTGTTATTAACAAAAATCAGTTTCAAGTTGTTTAGCAAATAAAAACAAGGCTTTACGTTTACAATTCTGTCTTAACCCCCTGGCATTAAGAGAAACTATAGACAAAGACAAGGTTATTAATGAACAAGAGAAAAACTAAATAGGTTCCATATCCTGGAGTATCTTTCCAACTCAGAGATCCTTTGCTGACGTGTCCACTCGTCCCTCCACCCTTACTACTCTTTTCTCAAACATACACACTTTCCCTTTCATATCCTTAATTTCTGCACATGCAAAATCAGCTGTCTTTTTTAATCCCTCAGTTTTCAGTGCATTTGTACTGACCATTCTCTCAATGCTGTCAGACCTTGTATTTATCAGTGCAGAAAGAAAGGCAGTTGTGTCAGGCTTGCTCAGAGCTGCTGTGTGTATACATCACCCTGTTCAAAGTTGGTGGTTTACAAGCAGTGGTGGAAACTCATCCATTTGGTGGTTACTTTGCTACTACAGGAAGAGTCAAGGAGGCAGTGATATAATCGTGACAGCTGCACATTACCCACATTAGCAACATTAGCTTGGTCTAGCGTAATCCTGGCTCCTCTAGAAATTCTTTTTATTTTGCGTTGGTTCTGCATTTTGTTTTAGGCCATATTCACATGCTCGTTGCACAATATAATTGATCTTATCTATGTAATGGATGAAATCCCCATTAATGTTTTCAAGGCTGTAGCTATGGAGTCAGCATTGGGAGGGACCAAATCTGCCAGGGAGCTTTAGGAAATTGTTTTATGTTTCTGCTCTCTGCATTTTCTCTTCTAGCTTCCTCTCCAGGTCTCTCCTCCTCCTCCCCTGAAATCTTTACTGAGGCAGAAACAACAAAACAAAAACGCTCACGAGGAGGATATACAAAAGTACAAAACAAAACGCTCACAAGGAGGATAAAGTACAAACAAAAAATGCTCACTTGGAGGATCAAACAACAACGCGGACTTGAACAAAACCTGGTAACATGAATACTTGCTGGTACGCTTGACTCGACTCATTTGACAGACTGAACAAGACAAACTGGCACAGGAAAAAGGGAGACAAGGACTATTTATACATGAGGTAGAGGAAAACAGGTGAGACCAATCAGGGGCGGGGTAGACGATCACAACGGCGGGAAAATCACACAAAGGGAGGAAGTCAGGGTCTGAAACGAGAGGTAAAGGTGAGTACAAAATAAAACAGGAAGTGCAAGACAAGACTAGAAGTGAATGACTTTAACTTAACATAAAACTAAAACTAAGGCATGACATATTACAACATGAAACACTAAGCATGAACATGAAATACATCAACAAATCTGGCGAGACACAACATGGCCCTGATCAGGGACAAGGTACAACAGCAGATGGTGGGGCAGCATGCTGGTTCTGGTATATCATCAGGGCATCAAAAACTTGCCCTGGCTCCCTGGAAAAAAGCTGACTCGCCAACTCCCGCAGATCCAACTCGCTCATTTGTTGAATGAGTACCTAGGGTAACATTTTACTTCATAAAACCATTGTCACAGAAACTCAGATATTGACACTTCCTTCTAGAACTACCTTTGTGCTTTGTGCTCATGATACTTTAATAGTCCAAAATACATGGAATGTGGGCCTACTTTTAAATTTTGCCTGCCTGTATGATGTTGCTGCTGTCATCTATTTGTTATTGCATACATTGCCAAGATCTCTGAAATTCCAAACCTCTGTCTGAACTCATCTTTCATTTTGGAGGACCTGGATTCTCTCCTCCTCCTCCTTTGGCACCTCTCTCCCTGCCTCTTCTGCCTCTGCCTCCTCTCCATCTGGGTCTTCTGCCACCACCTCTCTCACTTGGGCCTGTACTCTCTCATTCTTCCTGTGGCTCTTTTTTCTTTTTTGTCTTTTTTTTCAAACAGTAGTGTACAAATACATACAGTGTATCATACACAAACACAACACAAGATCCCTATCTCCTACACTGTCACCAAGAATCATGGAAAAACATTTTTGTCCCATAGTGGATTTCACCATCACCCTCTTGATAGCTCTCCCGTGACTTTTCCCCTCACCTACTCCACCACCAAAGTGGCTCGGGAATGCCACTGAGGCACTGCTTCATATCCTTCAGGTGATAATTGTTATGTTGGTCCTCTACTCAATGTAGCCACTGTAATGTGTCCTTACACTTACTACCTTACTGCTGTTATCTTGAAACTCTTCTAATCCACATTAAATTGTTTGTCCTTGTCATTCAATTCTAGCCAAGGAATGATCCATCGCTTTACTTGGAGAAGTGGTATCTCTCCATCCCAGTGTTACTCTTCTACTGGAATGGTCTGCATCCTTGCTGTGGGAAATACACGCCTATGAGCACCTTAACCAAGGAGGATTTCTTTGAAGGAATGTTAATGTTAATGGCATACTAAAATGTGTTGTGACCCTCCTTTCAGTCATTCAAGCAGAGGTACTAGATGATACCATCCATGATCAAGATGCCACAAGCGCATATAAGAAAGCAATCAATGAGTGGAAATCATTCATTGAGAAATATATATACATATAGATATGAGTACAAATGCATAGAATGTCAAATGTCAGGTCTGTTATTGGTGTGCTTATCTTTCTGTTTGCACTGTCTTTCAGTCATTTGTTGTCTTGTACCTGCACCTTACTTGGCTAGCTAAGACATCCAGTTTGTCTTCCGTTTCCTCTGCTGAGGTTTTTTCCTTCCCTGTTATAATCATGTACAGTTTTATTTCATCCATGCTCCAATGCTGTAAATATTCTTCTCTCTGATGTTCCACTAGCATAACCTTTTTGTAGTTCCATGGTCCAGTGTCATCTCTCTCTTGTGCTCTCTCTCGCTATCGCTCTGTCTCTAGCTCTGTCTCTCACTCTCTCTCACTCTCTGTCTGTGTCTCTCTCTGTCTCCCCTCCCTTTTAGAAAAAGTGTATATTGTAAAATGACAATGGGTGCTGAAATTTCACTTGCAATTCTGGTTGTGATTTCATTAAAACCAGTTTCCCGTTTTAAGATGTCTCACGTAACAGCATAATCATACTCCACTAGTGTTAAGTATTTTTCCACTTAAATGAGTGATTTATTTTCTTGTTCCTTGGTGTGCCACAATTAATAATGCAAAACAAAATGTTAAGAATTATTTGCTAATATTCAGTTTATTTCACGTATTACTGTGCTGTAGAAAGTCTGATCTCAAGTAATCTTGCTGCATGGACAGATCATTTCACTAGTATTAAGTTAAATTCAGTGTTTTCTTGTGTTTTGTCTTTCCATTTTTGCAGTGTGTTGCCAGTGCTGCAGCTAGCAGACAATGCGTAGTACAGCAGGTTGTCAGATCATCCGGTCAGGTATCCCCCCGTATCTCACTCTTTCACGCTTCATCAAAATAGCCCAGTTTTATTTTACCACTGTATCTCTGTAGCTCTTAAGAGCTCAGGTGAGACAAGTGGTCGGAGTGTGGAAACTGGCCCCATTTAATAACTGATTCATGAAAAAACAATGAATAAGCCAGTATTATTTATAGTACATAGCTTCTGGTGCAAGATGGTGATGTTATCTCAGTAGGTGATATAACCACTAAGCAATCAGAAATGTATTGTTTTTTTAAATATTTAGCCTACCTGTGCAGACAGGAAGCAAGGGCACAAGAACTTCAAAAAGAACTTCCTGAGTATTTCACACATATCTAAATCTAAATGCCAAAAACATCAGTGGACTCCTCATTGGACTTCATGAACAATTCCTCTATGCACACACACACACACACACACAAACATGTATTGTAGTGCTGTACAGTTGATGATCTCCCTGGCCTCCATCATATTTTATCTTGCTCTTCCATAAAATGTATTACGGGCCATAACGTTTTCTGAGGCCAATTCTTGCAAATATTTTGACATGGGAAAAGCTGTGGAGAACTCAGAGGTCTCACACATGATTCATATTTTCTTCTCTTTTTTTATAAAAAAAAAAAAAAAATCTCAAATACTTCTATTTCTGGTGGGAAAAGAGAAACATGGAGATATTTTTTACTGTCCAGTCCTGTCCAGCTAATTTTTTGAGGAATGTCTGTCACACTGTTTACTACTGTTCTCTAGACAGAGGGCAGTTCTTGAGCAACAGGTTATTCATCGTTCAGCATATGTCAGAACACATGGATCAGATTTAAGTGCTGTTCCTAGGGCAAAATGTTTCTGTGTGTGTGAGAAGACTAGATGGCAAATTAACTCACAGCACCACTCTCAGGTTAAGGCTTCCTTATATCTCAAAATTCGCGCACACAGTGACTTGGTAGTATTTTTATACTAGTTAGTTATAATTTTGTCAATACTGTAATTTCATTATGTTGGTATATTCTGTGCACACACCATGTATTGCATGTCTGTCCATCCTGGGAGAGGGATCCCTCCTCTGTTGCTCTTCCTTTTTCCCTGTTCATTTTTTTCCCCTGTTTTTTGGTGTTTCTTGTCTGAATTGAGGGTCTAAGGACAGAGGGTGTTGAATGCTGTACAGAATGTAAAGCTCCTTGAGGCAAATTTGTGATTTGTGATATTGGGCTATATTAATAAAATTGACTTGACTTAGCTACATAACCTAATGTCAATCAAATCCATGCTGACTCTGACTTTGAATACCACCTGTAAATATGACTAACCACTGTTAAGATGTAAGTCTAGTGGGAAAATGGGTCAACTGCTAAGGGGGGAAAGTTTCTCTGTCCTCATCTTAAAATTAGAATCCTTAAGATTTCAGTCGTGGTTGATACCTGGTACTGTAAAGTTGGTTAGCTTGCTGAGGAGTTGGAGGTGTGCAGCCTTCAGCTCTTTCATCTAACAGCTCACTGTGGTTGGTCCTTGTCTTTACGTTACTCCCTGCAGTATTTAAAACTGACCCACTGACAAAAAATGACCAAAATGTTGTTTTTGATCAACAACCTCTGTCAGCACTAACCTTGTGACAAATACATCATGTTTGCTATGGTTTCTTCACAATCAAAGCCACCATTTGTTTCGTCAGTTAAATACTTTTAATGTGAAGCAGCAGCAGTGGGAAATGTTGGGTTTACATTAGCAGTAATTTAATACAGCTCTGATACGGCCGCAGGAGAGTGAACAGTAAATAGTGATAGGCTGATATCAGTGAGATAAAACTGCGTCGGAATATTCTGCATGGTAACGCTTTAAATTACAGCCCGCAACGTACAGCGTAATTACTCTGGAGTTAAAGTGTAATCTTTTGTACTTATGGTGTACAGTACCAGTACAGTACGTACCAAGTATTTACAGGGGAACAGTTATGGAATAAGGGGGTAACAATTTGGGATTTTATAAAGAATTTATACTGTAGTTATTTTTTTAACTACAGGATATCTATTCTGTTATTACTATTAGTAATAACAGAATTTATGACCTACTGAGTAACAATCTGGACGTTTGGGAGAAATTTAGAGCGAATGTATACTGTAGTTATTATTTAACTACTTTAGAAAATATCTCTTCACTGAATGTTGTAATGACCTGGAGTGTATGAATAGCATATTTAAAAAAATATCACGTCTTCTTTTATAAGATTTTCATGCTGGATCCATATGTTTTCAGTGGCATTTTGGCACAGAAGCTGTGGATTTCCACTCGTGTCTGGTAATGGGAATTACAAGCATTGATTCCAACAGGCAGTGTCCTACATTATTGTAATCAATGAGCTAATAATTGACATGGGCATAGAGATTCGTTCCTCCTCTGAATGACTTTAATCACTGACAGCACAATTAGACAAATTGTCCTAAATTGAGATGAGGGTAGGTTTAGATGACAAAGGCCGCTTCCTCACTGGAGGGATGGATGACTTTTTCTGATTATTTTTAAGCAGAAGGAGCTGTAAGTCCTCTTTCAATAATATATTATATAAGGCGACAGATGAATACATGTAGTTTGTGATACTGTTTCATAAATAAATTAGACTCAAAAAAGGATTAGATTGGTATTTATAGATTCTATAAAAGTGAATTAAAGATAAAAGAGACAACAAGCATTGTGAAGATGGCTGGATTGTTGTTCATGTTGTTCATGTTGAACCTAATGTGGGTATGTTATGAATATTCCACCTGCTCTCCACTGTTATTTGGAGAGCTTCTAGGCTATATTGATTAATTGATTGATTGATTGATTGATTGATTTGTTTATTATTATTTATTGATTGAAGTGCCCTGAGATAACTTTGTTATGATATGGCGCTATATAAATAAACTGAATTGAAATTGATTGAATTTATTTAGTGTCACACTTTAGGATTTTATTTTTAAAATATTATATTGACATTGGAAGTTACATAAAATAATGTAAAGAATGTTAAGCTCATTGTAAAGTCAGTAAACCTACCAGATATATTTTAAAACCAGACAGGGATATCATATGAATATTATAAGAACATTATACAGTATGATATATATTATTATTAAGTATAAGTTTCACCAGTGTAGGGATTTCACAGCTTCACCTACTTCCAAGTTGCATGGAGAAGGGAAAAAGTCTGAAGAGATCAAAACTCCAGCAACACTTGTAGTATGAAGAACACACTGAGATGAGTGCTGTAACTGTAAAATGAGTTTAGTTTTCATGTTCCAACATCCAGCATGCAAAATAAAATAGTGCAAATACTGCGTAATAAAACCAAAGCAAACAAATGAGTAACAAAGAAGGGAAGCAGCAAATAGCAAGAACAGTTATGCCAAGGACAATGTAGTATTTGAAAGATAGCACTAAAACAAATAAAGGCATACGACTAATCAAATATGTCAAGAAAAAACAATAGAATGTGTCATAAACAAAAGAAGGGAAGAGTGACAATTAGTTAAAAGCAATGCTGAATAAATAAGTTTTCAATTGTTGTTTAAAAATGTTCACAGAGTTTGCATTTCTCATAGCCTTGGGCAGGGAGTTCCATAGTTTTGGGGCATTGTTAAAGAAGGCTGAGCTGCTGATTTTCCTAAAAGATACCATGAACCTACACACATCGTTTGCAAGTTGTCCACCATGTGTTGAGATGAATCATCACAGATACATGTAAACTCATGTATCATGAAGGAATTGTTTGACTATAAACTTCTACTGAAAGTCACATTCTCATCGACTGTGGCCTTTGATGTATCTGGTGCCTGAACTGAATATTCCTCCTAATATATTCCTCCAAAAATATATATACATATGGATTGCAACTGTGCTTTATTGCTATTTTTATTGCTGCTGCTGTCTCACCCTGAAAGTACTGGTGTGTTTACATTAACTGCATAAATATATAACTAAATGCTAAAAATGTCAACTTGATGCAATGATAAAAGTTGCTACTTCATTTTATATTTCATGGAGTTTTTATGAAATGTCAGTATTCCCTCTGAGTGACTTCCCCTCCAGTGACCTCTGACTCTGGACCATGGATAAACTTCAAACCATCAAGTGAAGTAATGTTTGATGGAAAAACTCATTTTCAAGCTCATGGAGAAAATCATCAGTTTACTGCTGCAGTATCTGCATTTTTTCCATGATTTACTCAACGTGATCAGAGTGGGAACAATGTGGGGCTGAAACCAGATCCCCTTTTACAGCCATTTGCAAAACAACTTCTCTTTATAATATAATGCAGTGTTGATCAGAGCCATGCTGAGCCAGCAAGCTGCAGAGGCATTTTTAATTGTTGCAGGTGGTCTGGCTCAGGGAACATAGCTGTGATGCTCAGGGATCTGCAAATAAAACTCCAAAGCATGCATGTGCAAACGGGTACGCAAACAAGAATGCTGGGTCCAAGACAGCTGTGCCTGGGATTGCTGTGCCAAGGTTCAAGGCCTGAGGTAACAGCATGGCCTCCTTTTGCCTTATGTCACTGATTCAGAGTCTGCAGAAAGCATTATCATCAGGTCCTCTGAGATTCTTACAGAGGGGTTCTTCATTATTGTGACAAGCAATGCTAGGGTTTAGAAGGAGTTTTTCTCTGAACATGTAATTTGCTGGACATGATTGAGAAATTGCAAGCTGAAAACGGTAGTTTCAACACGGTAGTAGTATATAAAATTATTTAATACTCATGTACATTGGATGTTTTTGAAACTATGTAGTTTCATTAAAACAACACTGTAAACTGTCCTAGTGGTTCCTAGACCACTACTACAATCTTCATGAAACCCCACAATACAGACATGTTTCATGGTGCAAACAACATACAGACACAACTTACCATTAGTGGAGTTTGTCCTGGGGGTAAAGGCCAGGAGATCATTAAAGTCCAAAAGGATTATCTGCTTAGGAGAATGAATGTGCTCCAGAAATGTCATGGCAAAGACAAAAAAAAAACAAGTGAAAAAGATTTTGCAAAGAATTCTTAACTCAAGGTCCACTAAGTAGATTTGTTTTGGATCTTTCAGGCACGGTTTAGTTGTTATCAGGTAACCTAAGTATGGAATTTCAGTCACATGTTAACAGGTGGTTGTATAAAGCTATGGGGGGAGATAACCCCTGTCTCTGTTCAAAGATGGTCTCTGGTGTCAGATATGAATGTGATGATATTGTGTGTGAATGTGAATGATATTATCTGATTCTGGTGTTCATTCAGTCTCTTGTCCAGGGTCCTTGCTGTTTCACTAATGTAGTGTTCCCAACAGATGTCACATGTGATGTCATAATGATGTCATACACCACTCCAGTCTTCCTCTCAGGGGGTGTACCAGCAGATATCTTAAGATGTTAAGACTCCTTGTGACTTGAAGACTGTGGTTAGATCTTCTGACAGTCCAGCCATGTAAGACAGTGATGGTCCTTGTTAACAGTGTCTGTCTTGAAAGAAAGTCCCGTCCCTGAAACTACTTTTCTTTGTTTGTTCTGACAGCTGATATTTGATAAAATCATTTTATCATAAAAATGTACTTTGTGGTGGATCAAAGATTATGCTTTAGGTCTCAAGAGAGCTCATTACTGTGATCAATGGTAGTACACATTCATAGGAAAGCAAAATGTATTATGTATGTTGTTGTGTTCATTTTATGATGTAGAAAACTGAGTTGAGTTGAAAATTCTGAACTCTAATAATGATTTAGTTTCACTGGTGACATTTATTGTGGTCTCTAAATGCAGCGCACTTCCCTGTCTGCATGAGAGATGTGTTTTGTCTTGACACCGCACTGTATGGAAATGATTTGAAAAAGCTCAAGCAAATGCATTAGTTCCACTGTGCGTGTCCCATACTGACGCTCCAAACTCACATGTGCATAAGAGCTCAACATGTCAACCGATTCTCCTCTGTGAAAGGGGCAAGAAATAATCTTTCTTGTCTATATAGATTCCATGTCTGTCCAAACACTAAACAGTGAAACTAATTTGGCAAAATTCATCAAACATCCCAACATTTGATAATAATCAATAACTTCACCAATAAACTAACATGCTCCTGTTATTCCTCTTGTTTGGGTGTGGGGACAATCATGTCAACCCCTCAGTTCAAATTCAGGCCAGTAAGCTGTCCTCACTGCACTGCTTTCTAACCCTGAACTGATCCATTTCACTGCTGGCTCGCCATCCAACTCCACCTTCTCTCCAAACCGTTCATTTCCACATCACCACCTCTTACAAGCATTCCCATAAGTGCAGAACAAATTCTATTGGACTTACAAATGGAATGCAGAAATTTGACATGCTCGCTAAGTAAACCTAAAAATAACCAAACTAGATTATTCTTAACTTAAGTAAGAAAAAAAAAATTCTGTGAAAGGATCCCAAACAGTGTTTATTAGATGTAATTTGTAACAAAATGGGCCGGCACTATTTTGTCACCTGTCATTTAGGTGAAGTCCAAGGGTCTGGCATGCACTAGGAGCATGCGGCTATTGCTGGCTGGTGAAATGCACACTGCGTGATGAACAACTTCCCTTTCCTGCCGTTCTGCAGCTGTAGCCGGGCCCACAGCTCCTCAGGGCTGTAAATCAGAGCCTTTGTACTCCAGAAGGATCCTATCAGCCACAGGTGTGGGCTCTGTCTGGGGATTAGACAACCCAGCACTGGAAACGCTGAAAACTGGCGAGCACTGGCGAGCCTCAGCCAAACACAGGAGGAGAGAAGAGCTGGACAGTGAGACAACTGAGTGCAAAATCCAAGAGTCAGGCAGATTGGTGTTTAAGTTACACAAATAGTTTTCAGAGGCAGGGCTGCTCTGGAGGCAGAAAAAACCCTGTACACTGAGGCAAACATCAGTGGGTGGAACCACAGAACCACTGATTTTCTTTCTAAAAGGTATGGTCAAACAAATTATATTGCCTTAACAATAAAATAGGTGGTTATCAGTACATGAATGGTGCAAAAATAACCTTTTAAGTGTTTTCTGATCAGCTAAGGCTAAGTTTAGGTAGGGAAAAATCATGGTCATTACTGTCATTGTCAGAAAGTTTTTGCAGACGAGTTTCATGTTCTTTTTGACTGAATGCAAGCACAGTGAATGAGCTGTTGCTTAAATAAATAATATTTCCCTCAGTGTAAATACCATATCTTCAATGAAGAGCTGAAATGGCATGATACACATGCACAGTACTGTCAGACACAGAGGTTTATAGTGATTTCAACAACCTTAAAGCTACTTAAAGGAGAATTTCACCACATTTTATGTGGATATCCAATCAACTGAAGCAATAAATTCCTTTAGTGCATGCTACATTGACAGAGAAAGCTGAGATCTCCTGCTCCCGAAGCAGTGCCGGCAGTGCCTACATGTACCAGGATACATTGTGCGCCAACTTCTTACGCTGTTGCCAAGCCAATGAAGTCCTGCAGTATGACCATTTCTTTTTCACACGTAGCTATATCGTTACCTTCAGGGCATGTCTATCAAGTACATTTACACAGCAGCAAAACACACACATACCGGCGAGGAGCAGAACAGGCTTCTGTATAACAGCAAAGCTAACACTAGCTGAGCTAGCACTGCAGTATAAAGTTCCACAAAAGGTGTGAACGTGAACGTTAAGTTCACACAGTTTCTTCTGACTCAACATTACAACATTAATGTTAGTCCAACATCGCCCCAGCCTGTGGCAGTACCACCCTAGGCTAGCCTATAGCTATTCTTTTGTTTGTGTTAGGTGCCAAAAATACTCACTCAGTGGTCATCTGCTCTCTCTGGTTGTCTTTTCCAGTTTATCTTCGGGATCCTGAAGAAGGTCTCCAGCACACCTCTGTCCAAGTGAGTAAAACTTTCATGCATAGTAACACACACACGGGCTCTTGGGGTTGACATCGGCGACAGCATCCAACAAAAACTGCCCACGCAGAAATTGATTGCAGCAGAATGAGTTTATGTTTCCATTGGAGGGCACCACCAGTCGCTGTTTGCTCTCAGCAGCTCAGGTTCTGGATGGTCCCCGCTGGCCATAACTTATCCTCCTGCACGGCTAATGCTGCCGCAGCCTTGGCCTCTTTCCGCTGCATTTCTTCATCTTTATACTCTGGCTCAAATAAATGTGGCTGAATATCCGAATATCCGAGTCAGCCAAAACACCCCTGTAAATGTATCCTCATCCATAACATCCTCTGCACTCATATTTTGGGATGCCATTTTCGCTGTTGGAAACGTAGCTAGTTTACAAGTGAAGAGAGTTTTGTTTTTGAGCGGCAGCATGCTCCCTGGCTACCCAGAAGCGGAGACTAGAAATCCAAGCTGACATAACCTGTAGTTCTTCCATACCTCCAGCTACGTCACTATTGCTTCAAATGACTACATTTACCATCAACACTGTTTGGACATCCACATAAAATGTGGCGAATTTTACCTTTTAAGGGGAAAAAGGTAAAACAAAAAAAAGTGTCCATCTTAGTTTATGCACAGTTTTCATTAAGTTATATGTAAATTAGGTCTCTTCTTGAACAGTGTTTTACCTTTGTTCAAGTAATTTGAACTTTTTTTCGTATTCCTGCCAGGTGCCAATTTTTTGTTGTTAATGTATAAGACTGTTGCATTGTTGTTGGTATTTTGCTTACACCCCACCCCCTCACACATACATGTACACATCCCCTACGTAAGCAAATTCTGTTTTAGCCAGAGTTGTCCCGTTTTAATTAGTCAATAACCTGTACTTCAAAAAACATCCCCGCCTGCTGAGGTTTAACCATTATATCTGCCTCCAGAGCAGCCCTGCCTCCAACAAACGTTTGTAAAGTAAAACTCCAATCTGCATGCCAAGTAGTGATGAGAGGGTGGGGATCTGGCGCAGCATTATGAGGACTGTGTGCAGTCAAGCCCCCTTTTTGGACACCACAAAGGGAAAATTCACTGATGAAATGTGGCACAGGCCCACAGAATGCAATTTCAAGCTTCCACATCTGCAGGAACGATGAAACCAGGTTTCTAATTTTACAATGATGATGTCAGTGAGAATACATGACAGCACTGGCTCAGGGTGCCAAGGCCCCCTCCTCACATTTCCTCATCCTCTTTTTCCTTTTTTCAATGTATTATTCATTTATTTTTTATTACAACATGCAGTATTTTCTCTCTCATGAGGGAAAAAGGAGCAATAATGAAAGATGACCATTTTAGGATGAATTGCAATTTGTAAATCTTGACACTTGCTACATTTAAATAAATAAATATTTGTTAGTCAGGGACAGAAGTTTAACTTTTGAGTGTGGCTGGTAGTGGCAAGTGTGGAGCTAGCATGCAGGATTGATGGAGTGCAAAGCGACAGACAAGCAGACAAATAGGCAGGCAGGCATGCAGTCATTCTTAGGCACAAGAGAGAGAGGGTTAGTCAGAAACCAGGAAAATACAAACCAGAGCAAAACTTGAGTACACAATTCAAGAAGCTGGAAACACGAACTACCAGCGCCCACACCAGACACACACACTGAGAGAGACAGACAGGGGAGCACAGGAGACCCCAGGGAAAGGGAAAATACCAGAAACACAAGGAATACTTGGGGGCCTTGGTCATGGCTGGGGCACACCCCACCGTCTGTACAGTTTGAGTCCACTTTGCATCAGCATAAGTGGATACCCCCAAATAAACAGAAGACAGAGAGATGTAGCATCTTCCTCCTGTAGAATGGGTAGACCAGTTGGCCAGCAGAGTTTTCACATAGTTGCCACTATTTATCAAACCATTTAAACCACCACAGACCTACATTTGTGAACAGATTTAGCCCAGACATACGTGTCTATTGTTTGGGCTGCCTGACACACAACTTAAGTATACATTCCAAAAGACTTCTAATTATCCTTACATTCTGTGCAAGAAGAAATATATTGCTGAAATGGATAGACTGCAAACCTCCAACAATAGCTGGGTGGCACAAGGTTATTTTTGATATGGAATATTTGACATACAGGTACAGGTAGAAAGTTATTCTATAAGATTTGGCCCCTGTTCTTAGAATATATTGGTACTAGACTTACAGTTATTGTTTTGAAGGGTTTGGTGGACCACACAATAAAAAACACACAATGTACAGATACATGGCAGATCTGCTGTGTAGTTGCACATATAAAAAGTGTATAAGTGCCTTAGCACTAGCGATGATGTGCTATACAGGAATGCAAGACTTGGATGCTGTCTCTGATGGGGGTATGGGGTCCATGTCCAGTGACATGGTGGAATCCTGTCTTCCCTAGGCAGTTATTGGTCAGTGGATCTACCAGTGTGTAAATTAGGTCATGGCCAAGTGTGCAGAGGTGGACGAAGAGATACAATGCATGACAGCCCACCCTGGACTAGATGCTGTGTGCCTCAATCCATGGGTCCTGCAGGCAGCGTACAACAGCTACAGGCAGCACTATGGTGATTTGGAGGCACAACAACATGTGTATGTATTGTATTATTCAGTTTAAAGCTTTAGTGCAGGACTTTTACATATAAATGAAGGTCTGTTACATTCAAGTCATTGCCAGATGACTTCAAACAATGCTGATTAAGCCACTCTATACTCACATACTGAAAGTGGGTTGTGCCTTCAAGATTTCAGCTGAGTTGTTTCCCCTCTTCCACTTCACCTTCACACTAATCTCGCCCTTTTGGTTGCGTTCAGGAGGTCTGCGTGCATTCTCATTGTAATGGATTTGAAAACACACACACATACCTGCACAACAATGAGTACACCACATTTTTGGGGCAGAACCTCAACATAATGGCCGGGCCACACCGCCGACCTGAGCAACGCGTCGCAGACCCTCTTGCTTTTCATTTTGGCCCCCATGTTAACAGGTTGGAGCCGCCACACAGCCTGCGTGAGACGCGCGTCTCAGGCACGTCTCACTTCAGCGTGGCTCATCTAGAGATTCAGAGTCTGGCCTATTTTTTCTGCGTGACGCACGGTTCTCAGCAAAAATACACAGTGAAAATGATCTGTTGATAGTGATATTGACATCAAACCAGCAATATTACACCAATAATAATAAACATGAATTCACCAAAAACCCAGATGTCCCAGTTTTCCACCAGCACTTAAACGCAGTATACATTCTCGAATCTGTGTGAAGCTGGAGACCGTTAAAATAGTCTCAAAACCCCACAAGTGAAAGTAACCTGATCTGCACATCCGCAACAGGTGATCCGTGCACACACATTTAACAATCTGTGAATGAATACAAAAGAATGTCACAAATATTTTTAGACATTTGTATGCACAAGAAGCTTTTTGAAAGTGGAAATTATCAGATATATGAAGTTGAGTTAAAAATCTGTATGTAAAATATAAATATTTATTCAGATTGTGATGTGTGTATTTGTAAAACTGGTTTACGTGTTTTCAAATTGCTTGGTATTTGTGTGTGGGTTGGAACACGCATTTGTGAGTACCCAAAATTACGCACAAATCATTTGTATATCATTTGTAGATCATGTAATACATATTTGCAAATATTATTGAGACTATTTCCACTCCATAGAATATGTCACAGACGTGAAAAAAATTGCAAAAACTTTTTTGCTCCCCAGTTACAATGGAGCACAAGCCTTTTAACCTTTTTCTATCTAAAGGCCGGACTGTGGTAGGACTCGATGGAGGAAGTCTGGATTGTTCTGCTCATCCTGGAAATTTCCATTACCAACAACCTCTGGCAGACCAGTTGGGACAGCTTCTCACTAACCTTCGTATCAAAGATTTATGAAACTCACAGTTTGGCAAAACAAGTTAAAGTTATTTAGGTCTCTTAATCATTGTTACAGTCTCAAAGGTCTTTACAAGCCCACAGTTTATAGGAAAAAACAAGACACCCCGACTGAATTTTAGTTTTTAAATAAGTGTTTCACTTACTAGGCCTTAGCTACTGCCTTGCCTCCTGGCCAACAAGAGGTTCATGTTCACATTTAGGAAAACATGGGTTGTCATGCTCATGGATGTCCTGGATGTGATTGGCAAGTCCATTTGGCTACCATTTCATAGACGATGTTGCTGTCCAGTAGTGGTGATTCAGGATAGCTGGTATCCATTCCCTCAGTTCTTCACAGTCCCGCTCCTTTCCAATGGCATCCAGTTTCTTTGAGATTGCTGAGGACAAGGTATTAAATTATTAAATCAAATCATCACAATAATTTGTAACTGTACATCACAAAATAAATACCTTAGCTTTACTTATTATAAAATGGAAAAACAGATGAAAATGTTTAAATCATGCTGTATCCATAGATTAAATACACACATTTATCCAGATGCCACACGTCAAAAAAGTGCAGAATGTCAGGCTTCTCTTCTCTCAGGTACTTTTGGACAGAGCTGTGTCTGTCAGTAACCACTGAACAAACACTGACACCCACGTTGACCAGAACTGAAAGCCCTCTCACCAAACCTTCTTTCTCCGTCCTCATGCTGTTGCCGACTTCATTGCTCTGAAAGATGTAAAACATAAGCATTACACATTGATGCAAAGACAGTGCATTGCAAAAGTATTCCGATCTTTGACAAAATATGAAATTAAAATTGAAAAATTCATTTTGAGTGATCATATTTTGAATTAAGATATTACATGGAAAGAAATATTACAGCAGTATTTGTTATCCAGTAAAAAAATGAAAATAAAAACATTATGGAATAAAGACTTTATCATAGTAAATGCATAATTGATATGTGCAAATGTTTCCTGAGATTTATAAATGCGTAACCAGTTTTTCACATGTATTGAGATTTGAAAATGTAACGGCAGATTTGTCTGCAGAGATATGTAGGTGTGCATTCAGACTTGCAGATATGTAATTGGTAATTCATGCTTCATTTAACTCGACGTCCCAATGCAAATCAGCATTGAGCTATTTGTTAATTTTGTCCATGGCTGTGTTCAGAACTGCATACTGCAATTGCACTATTCATACTAAGTATGACGTCAAATTGGGTATGTTGTGTGTTCCAGCTGCATACTATGTTGATTTTGATGTGCCCAAAGATGCATTGTGTCTCTTAGCTCGGACTGGTAATGTTGTGATCGATACAGTCATGTGATGCAGTCATGCTTGAGTATACTTCAGTGTGAACAGTCTGCTTGTAATGCTGTAATCGTAGGCAGTATGAAGTACATATAATATGTAGTTGGAAGTACTTTAATATGCGATTTCAAACACAGCCCATGTTTTGATTTGTACTGAAATTTGTACATGTGAGCCACTCCACTACCAGGAGGGGGCACCAATGGCTTGGCTTGAGCTCTCAGGGCCAACATATTAATGAGCTGCCACCTGACAAATACAAGCAGAGGAGTTACATTACAAGAGAAGGGTCCGTGTACTTGGCAGCCAACGGATTTTCATTTTGAAATGAGAAAACCAAAGTTGGGAAATGAGCTGTTTCCCCGGAGTCAGTGTATCTTTTGGTAATTCGATTCTCCTTTTAGAAACGGGTATTAAAAAACAAAAAACAAGTGGTTATTTGAATTTTGTTTTAAAATGCAAAAATTAAAATTGAAATACAAGGCGTTTTTCTTTTTCATGGTCAAAAAGGGATGAGCAAAATTTAAAAAATAAAATTGTTAGAAAACAGAAACAAAATAAAGCATGTTTTTTCATATTCTGAGACCGGTTGTGGTCATTTACAAGGCAAGAGCGCCGTGTATGGAGATTTGTCTCAATATTATTTGTGAGAACCGATCGACAATCCATGTGTAAATGTGTAATCTCTAGCCTAAATATAAAACACCTTCCACAAATACAAGAAAGATTTGTAAACTCACAAAAATATTTTTCAAATATAAAACAGATCTGCAAATACACAAACAAATTCCACAAATTAAAAAATTCTGCTAATACATTAAATTTATTTACAAATAAATGAAAAGTGAATATTTTCCTAACATTAACAACCATTTTCAAACAGGCATTTGAGAATCAATTTTTTATTTTTTTTTCAAACGTTGCACCACTTCGAAAAAAAATCCACTTGTATCACTTGGCCATTTTTGGATAGCAGGTGATGCGGACGACATCATTTCTATATATTATATATATTCTATATTCAAAGTAAGAGCATGCAGTCTTTCTGGGTTTTTTTTTTAAATTATCGACAGTGATAAGTAACGTGCATTCATTATTTTATTATGTTAATGTGACAGTGAGTATTAGTGTGTGTTTATTTGTTCTATGTATATTACTTAACACACACTTTCATATACATTTCTGTCGAGTATTAATGGCATGAGGATGCTTGTGGGCAACTTTCAGATCCCGGTGGGCTTGCGCTGCTTCTTCACTTGGCAGTTATCTAGCCACTGAGGGCCAGCAAACTCATCCTTTATAGTTTTCATTTATTCTTTCAGGTGGGTAAAAGTCACAAAACACTTCACATCTTATAACTAGTGTACCAAGATGTAGTGAGTTCTACATAATCCTGAACAAAAGCTGCATAACAGTAGTTGAAAAAAGAAATCTCTTACATACAATACCATGTTATTGTGCAGACATACAAGTGAGATAGAACTGAAGTTAAGGTTGCTTGCTTATTTCTGCCTACAATCTGTATTACACCATATAATAATAAAAATAATAATAATAATAATAATAATAACAATAATAATAAGGCATGAGCAAAGATACACATACAGTATCTCTGGCTGACACATACTGTAAATTCCCCCTCTCCAAATGTCTTTACCATTCATTGCAAGTACCAGAGTTTTCCCTTTAAATTCAAATAGAATTAGGCAATAAAACCACCAAGCTTGTGTGCTGAAAAGCTCAGCGATGACTGCATTGTTATTCCATGGTGTGTCATTACAAACTAAAACAAATTAGAACAAGATGGCCAACAACAATCTATAACAATACAACACAGATGCAAATGAGTCATAGCTAAGCAAACAAACAGGTGCGATACCATAAAATCCCCCCTTGAATACAAACAGCAGCAAGACCACAAGCCGAGACTTTCAGTCAAGATAAGCCATGACCTCAGACAGAAACCTGAGTCACGTAACTGCAATGTTGCTGTTATAAACACAAACACAGGTTTCAGTGGACAAACCACATGTGTCCATCATGAAGTTAGGTATCCAAACAACAGCAAGAGATGTGAGGAAGTGTCCATGATGTCACTGAAAAAGTTTAACAACAGGAATAAATGCTTGCTTTTTGTCATTATCTATGAAACCGCATAGACTCTGGTAAATTAATTATGGCCCCAACAAGGCTGACACATCAAAATGTATGAACAAACCTTGACGAAAACCTTGCAGCTGGCAAACCCCAAGGTCTGAAACATACCCTATACAAGTATTTGAATTTGTGCATTGTGCCACCAGAACTTCTTAACATGGTGCAATAACGGTGACTAAAGGATAAAATTTTTGTCTGCAATAAATCCTCATACCTTAATACCAAAATAGGTTGTTATTATTTTATCACATTTTATCAGTATTTCAGCAAATCCTGGCAAGTGTACCTTGACTACTTGTTTTGACCATATGGCATGTCTGGTGTACACTATGGGTGCAATTTACATTTAGCCCTTTGTCATATATTTTGGTGTTTGCACTGCTGTTATCGTTGTAGCCTGCTGTATTATCCTGAAAATCAGACTGAAGTGCAATTTTATTTCACTTCATTCAGCCTGAGGTTGTGTTCATGTTAGCAGATTTTTTGTTGGGAGGTGGGTATTTATTTTGTTTTGCCCTAACCTGAACTTATCGTCACTCTACTGATTGGTGATTGTAAAGGATCCCAAAGTAAATGTAAAGAGTTACATGCATTCATGCTTTTATTTTGGTATTTCCTGTGAAGCCGGAACTTTGTTTTAAGGGAACAGTGCGCACGGACTAATTAACTACATACAAATGGTAACAACGGTAACAACAAGGACAAGGAGAAACGGTAAACTAAGGTTAAAAGGAACAACATAAAGTATATAGCTTCAGTTGAAAGTGGGAACAAGGTATGTTGTGCTTGCAGAATATGTTTCGTCAAGTGTGTTGCACATTATTATTATCATTTTGGTTCAGTTATTACGGTTAATGTTTGAGTTAGCGTAACGCGTTTTGTTGTATTTTGTACGCAGCTCTTACGTTGGTTTATGACATCAAGGAAGGCAATAAAAAGGTCACTAAACCATCAGTTCTGGCTGACTTCTTTCGACTGGATGCTACAGTAAGAGCTTGACCGTCCGCCGCCATGCTGCACAATGGAGTGTAAACATCTGCTGCTACTTAGCAACAATGGTCAGCAGGTGGCAGAAGTCGGTCGGGAATCCAAAAGGAACGTAAAGTCTGCATTGAAAATGGAAGACTCACAGGCTTCATCTGTAAATTTAAAGGACATTAATGAACAAATGACTGATCTACGAAGGGAAATTGAAGAATTAAAACATTTGCTTCAAGATGAAAGTGAGAATAAAAGGCAAGACATAAAAGGAAACAATAAAATGTAAAGAAAAAATGTTAGCTGACCTACAGTGCAAAGCCCAGAGCATGTCAGATGTGGTTCGCCGCTCTGAAAGAATCAAAGCACCAACAGAAAAGATGCTTGTATATCAAAGGGAAGAAACAAGTAAAAGAGAAAGAAAACTTGTGAGTTTATATGAACAGTGGAAAATTCAAGCACGAGAGACAAGAGAAAGATTAAAGTCTGACATAACTGAAGCACAGTTGTCATCACATGCAGACAATCTGGAGAAAGGAAGGGATGATGTCATAAAACTTTACACTGAAATGAGAAGCTATGTGGCACCATCAGCTGATCTAAAAATTGATGCATGTGAAACAGTGACTCGTGATATCATGAAAATCATCTTAGAAAGATTAACTGGCATTGATGGAGACTTTGATGCAGAACGTGAAAGAGGTCGACTACGTGAGCTTTTAGATTGTGATTATGCACTTTCCATATATGGTTCCACTGCTGCAAACTCAAGCATCTCTCACCATTCCTCATCATCATACCTCACATCAAAACGGGCTGATGCAGCTGCAGAATTAGCAGCAAAAGAGGCTGAATATAAGATAGCACAAGAGGAAAGAAAACAAAAGGAAAGGATAAAGGCTCTAGAAGAGCAACACAAAAAAGAAATAGAAATTCAGAAGTCTGAGCTGGAACGTCTGCATGCAGAGAAGGATGTAAAGGCAGCCCGAGCCAGACTGGAAGCCTATGACAGAGAAATAACACAGATGGGTGATGCTCAACCAATCAAGAGTAAACAGGTGAGCCTAAATTATTCACCACCGCCTCCTGCATCGTCCCCACCTAACTCACCCATGTTGAAGATATGTGAGTGGTCCAGCTCGTAAATGCCTTGAAGGAACTTTCTACAGAAATGATGACGAAGCTTACCAAGATGCCTGGGAAAGGCTCAATCAACGCTATGGCCAGACATTTGTTATACAGAAGGCATTTAGAGATAAACTATCCAGCTGGCCGAAAATACAGTCAAAAGATGCTGAAGGACTAAGAAACTTTGCAGACTTTGTAAATGCATGCATGCGTGCTATGCCTCATGTAAAGGGACTGGAAATACTGAACGACTGTGATGAAAATCAAAGACTGTTACAAAAACTGCCTGAATGGACAGCTGCAAGGTGGAATCGCAGTGTCACAAAGACCTTGATGGAGGGTAAAGACTTTCCCAGCTTCAGTGATTTTGCTGCATTCCTAACATTGGAAGCAGAAGTTGCATGTAACCCAGTAACTTCCATCCATGCACTTCGTTCTCTGGAAGCAACCAATGACAAAGGAAATCTAATGGACATTAAAAGGAACTAGGCAAGTGTATTTAACATGAAAGCAACTGTACAAACTGACAAACAACTAACAACCAAAGCGTACACGGGATCTCCATGCATCCTGTGTGAGGACACACATCAGCTCCACAAGTGCCCGAACCTCATGAAAATGTCTCTGGAAGGTAGAAGGGCATATGTTAAAGTCAATAATTTGTGTTATGGCTGTTTGAAGCAAGGTCACCGTGCCAAGGACTGTAGACACCGCCTCACTTGTGACACTTGCACAAAAAGACACCCGTCTTGTCTTCATGATGAACATTTCAGTAAAGATCTGAAAAGACAAAGGCATGTGAATATGGAAAATGCAACACAGAGTAACACATTAGCGACAACACCCGCAATGTCGCTTCATGTTGCCAGAGAAGGACAATCGGTCAGTACCTCAATGATAGTCCCAGTGTGGGTGTCATCAGTTGCAAATCCATGCAAAGAAAAACTTGTATATGCATTACTAGACACGCAGAGTGATACTGCCTTTATCGACCAGGATGTGAGTCGTGAACTGCAAGCCGATGTTTCTCCAGTGAAACTAAAACTTACCACCATGATGGGGAAAAACACAGTTGTAAATAGTGAAAGGGTGTCTGATCTCCTTGTAAGAGGCTACAGCTCAGCAACAGTCGTCAAAGTCCCACATGCATACACAAAAGACTACATACCTGCAAACCGTGAAAACATACCAACCTGCGAAACAGCTAAGCGCTGGAGTCACCTGTCAAAAATCATAGATGAGGTCCCTCCTCTCCTCAGCTGTGAAGTTGGTCTCCTCATAGGTTACAACTGCCCCAGAGCTTTAGCACCCAGACAAACAATATTAGGCAAAGACAATGAGCCTTATGCTGTTCAGACAGATTTAGGGTGGAGCATAGTTGGTAGTTCAGAGCCTCGCCTTGAGACAGGTATGACGAGCAGTCTCTGTCATCGCGTTACTGTGAAGGAAATTCCCCCACTAACCCCCATGGATGCAATACGCGCACTGGAAGGTGACTTCAGAGAAGTCAGTGGAAATGACAACACGGTGTCACAAGAAGATCTTATCTTCCTTGACAAACTTCAAGAAGGCATAAAGAAAACTGAACAAGGACATTATGAAATGCCCCTGCCATTCCTGATAACAGACAGCTCGCTGAGGTCCGACTCAACCAGCTCAAAAGGAAATTCACCCGAGATGAGAAATACAAAGAGGACTACATTAAGTACATGAATGACATCATCGAAAGAGGTGAAGCAGAGGAAGCTAAAGATGACAGACTTCCTGGTGAGACATGGTACATACCAAACCATGGCATCTATCACCCAAAGAAACCTGAAAGGCTGCGTGTGGTTTTTGACTGCTCAGCCAAGCATAAGGGGACCAGTCTCAATGAGCATCTCCTGGCTGGCCCAGACATGATTAACAATCTGACAGGTATCCTCGTACGCTTCCGACAACATCAAATAGCTCTACTGTGTGACATAGAAAAAATGTTTCATCAGTTTCAAGTTCAAAGGAGTGATCGCAACTACCTCCGTTTCCTATGGTGGAAGAATGGAGACACAAACACACAACCTCAAGTGTACAGGATGACAGTACACCTCTTCGGTGCCGTCTCTTCGCCAGGGTGCGCAAACTATGCGCTGAAACATTTAGCCAAAGAGAACAGCCTTGTATTCCAGCTAGGCTCTCAGTTCATAGCCAGAGACTTTTATGTAGATGACGGAGTCACAAGTGTGAAAACAGTGGAAGATGGCATACGGTTAGCTCAAGAGGCACGCAGACTATGTGCCAGAGGTGGTCTGCGGCTGCATAAGTTTGTGTCCAACAGTAGTGCCGTTCTAAGCAGCATACCAACATCAGAGCATGCAACTGGCATCAAAACAAAGGAACTTGCTCTCTGTGAGGCACAAACAGAAAGAGCACTAGGCATTCACTGGAACATAGAAAAGGACTGTTTCACTTTCAACATCGCCCTGAAAGACCAACCTCCCACACGGTGTGGAATATTGCCCACAGTAGCAGCGATATACGACCCTCTGGGATTTATTGCCCCCTACCTCCTCAATGGTAAAAGAATCTTGCAAGAAATGTGTCGTCAAGGAACCGGACGACCCGCTGGGAGTGCTGGAAAAAAGATCTCAAAAACTTACAGAAATTGCAGATATCAAGGTGTTATGTGCCTGCCAACTTTGGAGAAGTGGCAAAAAGGGAACTGCACCATTTCGCAGATGCGAGCACCACTGGATATGGACAATGTTCTTACCTCAGAATGATCAACAAGGATAGAGAGGTTCACTGTGCCTTTGTCATGGGGAAAGCCCGCGTGTCTCCTACAAAGGTCACCACAATCCCAAGGTTAGAACTCACAGCAGCAACAGTCTCAGTCACAGTGAATAACATGCTCAGAGAAGAGCTACTATACAGCAATGTAGAAGAGTTCTTTTGGACTGACTCTAAGGTCGTCATAGGGTACATAAGTAACAAAGCAAGACGTTTTCACACATTCGTCGCTAACAGGGTGCAAAAGATCTGCAGTAACACGACACCCCAGCAGTGGTTTTACGTTTCTACCTGTGAAAACCCTGCAGACAAGGCATCTAAGGGAACAACAGTAGATGAGCTCCTCTCATCCAACTGGTTCACGGGCCCTAAATTCCTGTGGGAAAGGGAAATACAACTTCCAGCAAAAGAGATTACAGAGCTTCCAGTTGGAGATCCCGAGGTGAGGAAGGTGCAAACTTTGCACACACAAACTGCAGAACAAATGAACCTTACTGACCATCTGGCAAAGTTCTCTTCCTGGTCTCATGCAGTTGGTGCTGTGGCACGTCTCAGACGGCGTCTGTTGAACAACAAATCAAATGCACACTCTACTGTTAATGAACGACAAGACGCAGAACTCGTGATCATCAAAGATCTGCAAAGACAAGCATATCAAGAAGAAATAAAGATACTAAGCAGAGGTAAGCCATTACCAAGGAATAACAAACTTCATCACCTTGATGCATTTTTGGACAGAGATGGTCTACTCAAGGTGGGAGGACGACTGCACAGTTCATCTCTTCCTGACTCATTCAGACACCCGACAGTCATTCCCAGAGAACATCATGTCACAAGACTCATAATTGCACACTACCATGAAAAGGTCAATCATCAAGGCAAAGGCTTTACTATGAATCAAATCCGATCCAGTGGTTATTGGATCCCCAAACTGAGCCAAACAGTTGCATCCTATATTCGCCAGTGTGTGTTTTGTCGGAGACTAAGGAGATCTGTGGAAGAACAGAAAATGAGTGATCTCCCTACAGAACGGGTGGAACCCTCTCCACCTTTCACCTACTGCGGCATGGACGTCTTTGGCCCGTTTATCATTAAACAAGGAAGAAAGGCACACAAAAGATATGGACTGCTCTTTACATGTTTATACTCCCGTGCCATTCATGTGGAAATGTTGGATGATCTGTCGACTGATGCTTTTATTAATGGACTGCGATGCTTTATTGCACTACGTGGCTCAGTCAGGCAAATTAAGTGTGACCAAGGGACTAATTTTGGAGGTGCCAAAAACGAACTCACTGCAGCTCTAAAGGAAGTTGACAATGAAAAACTGACATCCTACCTTGCAGAAAAACAATGTGATTTTGTCTTTAATGCACCTCATGCAAGTCATGCAGGCGGAGTGTGTGAGAGACAAATAAGGACTGTGAGGAATGCTCTCAACGCTACACTCGCACTCTCATCTGCTCGTCTCAATGATGCTTCTCTAAGGACCTTTTTGTATGAGGCAACAGCGATTGTAAATAGTCGCCCTCTTACAACAGAGAATCTGAATGATCCAAACAGTTTGGAACCACTCACTCCTAATCACCTCATCACCATGAAGGCTACTACTGCTCTACCTCCCCCTGGAAGGTTCGTTAGGGAGGATTTATATGAACAAAAAAAATGGCGTCAAGTACAGTTCTTGGCGGAGCAGTTTTGGAGCCGCTGGAGGAAGGAGTATCTCCACAACATCATGGTCAGACAACGGTGGCACAGGCCTAAGAGAAACATTCAAGTAGGTGACGTGGTGATGGACACTGACGAAACACAACCAAGGTCTGTATGGAGGCTTGGAAGAGTCTCAGAGACGGTAACAGACAAAGATGGACTTGTTAGGAGAGTCAAAATATTTCTCGGAGACAAAAATCTGAACAAAAAGGGTGAAAGACTGAGCAAAGTGTCTCTGGTGGAACGTCCAGTTCATAAGTTGATTCTACTATTAGAATCTCCTTAAGAGAAAATTATAAGATAACATAGTTAAGTAAAGTAAAGTTCATAGCTTATAAAAGATTATTTCATAAGAAATTATTTGTGTTTTAAATTGATATGTGTTAAAACAGTAAATAATTTGGTGGGAGTGTAAAGGATCCCAAAGTAAATGTAAAGAGTTACATGCATTCATGCTTTTTTTTTGGTATTTCCTGTGAAGCCGGAACTTTGTTTTAAGGGAACAGTGCGCACGGACTAATTAACTACATACAAATGGTAACAACGGTAACAACAAGGACAAGGAGAAACGGTAAACTAAGGTTGAAAGGAACAACATAAAGTATATAGCTTCAGTCGAAAGTGGGAACAAGGTATGTTGTGCTTACAGAATATGTTTCGTCAAGTGTGTTGCACATTATTATTATCATTTTATGCTTGTTATTAATTCAACTTCTTCCCGTAGTTGTGTGCTTTCTCTCCTCTCTCTCTCTCTCCCCTTCTGTTGCTTTCTGCAGGTGTTTCTGCCTCCAGAGCTGTAGAGTCTGGGTCTGTGGTTGCTGCCGCCTGCTGCCCCCGTGCTCCTGCTCTGCACCCGCTGCTGCTATTGCTGTTGTTGCTCTTGTTATTAGTATTGCTATTATAGTGTTGCTCTTAGTGTTGTTTCTGTTGGTGTTAACATCAATGCCAATACCATATCTATTGCTTTACATCCCTATGTGGAACTGTATTGTGCTGCTGTATGTTCGCTTTCCTCCTGCTCTCTCTCTCCCGCTCCCCCCCTCCTCCTTCAACCCAACCGGTCGAGGCAGATGACCGCCCACCTTGAGCCTGGTTCTGCTCAAGGTTTCTACCTGTTAAAAGGGAGTTTTTCCTTGCCACTGTCGCATAGTGCTTGCTCATGGTGGGAACTGTTGGGTCTCTGTAAATATAAAGAGTCGGTCTAGACTTGCTCTATTCGAAAAAGTGCCCTGAGATAACTTTGTTATGATATGGCGCTATATAAATAAAACTGAATTGAATTGAATTTTGGTTCAATTATTACGGCTAATGTTTGAGTTAGCGTAACGCGTTTTGTTGTATTTTGTACGCAGCTCTTACGTTGGTTTATGACATCAAGGAAGGCAATAAAAAGGTCACTAAACCACTTCTTTCGACTGGATGCTACAGTGATGTTGTCGTTGCAATGTCGTTTGTCGATTGATTAGGGTAGTGTCAATGTCATTTTCAGTCAACATGGAGGCAGTGGAAGTGGTTGCTAGGAGCAGTTAACATTTTTCATAATGATCAAAGAAATATGTCAATTTAAGAGTTATTTACAACAACCTGTACATCTATGTTGATGACAGTCATGCTTATTGGCCATTCCTCCTTCGCCATTTTTCATGGATGTAGCTAGGTGGCTAGCTTGCTATGAAGAAAGATGACATCCTTATTCTTTTCTTCCTGCCTACAAGGCCTGAAGCATTCGTCAGTGAGCACAACACCAGACCTGTTTGCATCTCTGACCAAATTAGACATGTGAGCAGCAATTCAGAGGTCTTGAACCACTAATGCTGGACTAATGCTGTCAGTCACAGTGTCTATGTAGTCTTTTTGTTGTTGTTTAAAGTACCACAGGGAATCCCATAGTCAAAAATGTTCAAATTCCAGGGGCACCCTGGTAGCTCACCTGGTAGAGTACTTACCACAAAAGCACAGGTTTGAATCTGGCCCTGGCCCTTTGCTGCATGTCATCCCCTCTCTCTCCCGCCTTTCCTGTCTCTCTCTACCATCACTATCAAATGAAGCAGAAATTCCAAAATATAATCTTTAAAAAAAAGGTTTTTTAAATTCTACAAATAGTGGCCTTAAAGATAGTTTTAAGGCCAGTTCAGACCAAAGATTTGCGAAGATTTGAGACGAGTTGAAACTTGCAACTACTTGCAATGCGTTCTGAAACCTGCCAGTTTACACCATAGACTGCATACAGTATAAAGATGGACGACATGACAGCTCCCCAAAAGTGAAGTCAAAACATCTCGATCACCCCCTGGTGGCTGGCTGCAGTATAGGTCCTAAACCCTGCCTCCTCCATGTTAGCGGATGGGACATGGGCCAAACTGAAAAGTCAGAGTACACGTCAAATAAATTTTTCCCAAAGATGGTTTCTGTCATTTTAGGTAGTTCTTATCACACTGATGTTTGTTCAAGTGTTCGTTTTTCTGATAAGTTTGTTTTTAATTAGTTATTTGATGCTATAAAAACAGGGTTTCACGTCATGATTGACAACTGTGATTGTGCTGTGATTGGCTCAGGCAGCTGTATAGGCGGGAACTCGATACTGTGGCTCCACTGCGGATCACTACTGCGCAGACTCTGGCTCCAAATGCGCAAGATGGCAGCTCCCGTATCCAAGGTATTTTGGCTTCGTGTTTTACAATGGGAGGAAGTGGAGACGCTTCGTTCATCTTTATATACAGTCTATGGTTTACACCAAAGCGACAAGACGAGATGGTGTATCGTTTCCATAGCAACGACTCTTTGTAATTCTGTTCTAACTGCCAGCTTTGCGGGCATTTTTTGCAGCTGGATATAATTTGTAGCGTCTTAAAATATGAATGACAATAGTGATAGTGAGTTACTTGCTACAGTTGCATTTCTAGTATTGATGAAACGGTGAAAACATAAAAAAACAAGAGGGTCAAGAATTTGGAGCCGTTCATGGGTGTTGAATACTCAGGGGGCTTCAGATCTCCCCTCTTTTGTCAATTTCTCCAGTCTATTCCCGGAGCAGTTCTGTTGTTTAGAGGAGTTGGTGTCACCTGGTTGGTGTCAATCAGCAGAGAAAACACTAACTATCGAGACAGCGTTTCACCAGGGGAACGGCTGATGATAATGCTGCGCTTCTTGGCGACAGATGAGCTACAACCCATAGATAAAAGAAGTTACATGACTGTTTTACAAGAGAAAAGAGGGCAGATTCAACAATTAAGCAAAATTAAAAGTATCCTCCTGACTCTGCCATAACAACTGCAGGCTACTCTATTTTTCTTGCTCTTGCTTTTTCATTAGTCATTTAGTACATTATTTAATTATTGTATTAATAATCAGTGTAATAAAGAAAGTAGGCTGTACTCTGCCATTTCGATCAGCTGACAGTTTGTAACAACCAGCTGACTTTGCTACGAGCTGATTGGCTGTTGAAACAAGTGATGTGCCTTACGTTCTAAAACCAGCCGCTGGCGATGTGACAAGCTGAGTCGCTGAAGACGCCATTAGCCGGCTTGAGTCGAGCTGAGATGGGCCAGTTCACACCGCTGCAACTTTTCCCTGCAACGTTCTAAAACGGTTTCGTCTCATTGCGAATCTTTGGTCTGAACTGGCCTTTACAGTCATAGATGGCATGTTTTCAGCTCAAGGCTTCACATCTGGATACACTGCGCAATCCAGCTTTTGCTGTCTGCTTTCTATTGGAGGGTCAAAGCTGCCTTAGAGCACTACAATAGTTTGAGAATATTTAGTCTCATTCCACTACCACCACTCTATAACCTTTATAGTGTTTCTATAGAACATACTTGTTTATACCACTTGAACATGCTACCCCATAAAGCGTTCCTCCCTCTCACTGACATTACCACCACAGAACTTGAAAACAGATGCAGTCATAAAGGCATTTATTGGGGAGGCCTTAGTCCTTGCTTTAATGTGAAGGTTGCACCTGCTAGCCTAATATGATCCCTCCTCTGCTTTGTGGGAGAGGGCTCCTGGTGTTTTAACACCTTCTGGGAGTCCCAGGTGCATAATCCAGCACTTGGGCCAATTTTTCCTCTGCATGTTATTTTTCTCTTTCATTTGAAGACAGCAGAGAAGAGCAAGAAAGTGGTAGAGTGGTAGAGAGAGACAAATAGATATATATAAAACACAGGTCCTATGTCAGACCATGACTAAATGCTTCTCAGCTGTCATGTAGCTGCCTTATTTGTTCCTTAACTGCCAGGTGATACAATGCAATATTGCTGTTTTAAATAAACCTTTCAGTACCATTCTAAAGACCAAGTATCGGCATCAGCATCATCTGCAACACAATAAGGCCAAGTTTGTAGAGGCTGCAATGTTCACAAAAACCAACAACATCAAACTTTTAATTATAACTCCAAGTATGAAATGGGACAGAGCCAAAAACATACAGATGACTGTGCTTTTCTTAGAGCCTGAAAAATGTTGGAGCTTAAAATGTAAAGTTTGCCTTGACTGTGTAATGAGAGTGAAGCTTGTGGAGAGTTTAAATTGGTGAAGTTCATCCTCTGGGGAGCATGAATAATCCTTAGCACATTTCATAGCAATCTGCCCTTTAGATTTTGAGGTTTCTTTGGTACAACTGTACATTTGTGTGCGATGGTGGTGTTAGGGGAACGGCCATGAATATGTGTGGCACATTGTCTGGTAATCTAGACAGTAGTTTGTGAGATCGAGGACCAAAGTGTTATTCAAGGGGAAATTTTGACCTAATGGTCAGGGGGTTACCAAGATCACTGGATATCATCTTCTGGCAACCATCTGTATCTGTTCTATTACAACTTTCAATCAAATCCATCCATCCATGTTCTGCCACATATTCAAGACCAGGTAATAGTGGTAGCAGGCTTAGCAAACTACCCAAGACATCCTTGTGTCTAGAAACTTCATCCAGCTCCTCCTGGAGGATGCTAAGGTGAACCCAGGCCAGATGGGATATGCCTTTCCTCCTGCATGTTCTGGGTCAGCCCCAGGGTCTCCTTCCAGTTGGATGTGCTTGCATACCTCCACCTCCAAACGGCCAAACCACCTCAACTAGCTCCTTTTAATGCAAAAGATAAGCAGTTGTAGTCCAAACTCATCCCAAATGTCTGAGCTCCTCACCCTGTCTCTAAGAGTGAGACCAGACACCCTGCAAAGAAAACTCATGTTGGTTGTTTGTATCTGTGATCTCCTCCCCAAAGCTCTACATTTGAGAGTAGGTACATTGATCTACTGGTAGTCGAGAGCTTTGCCTGCTGGGCATATGAGAGCAACTGCATGGCATGTTAACGGCATATCATGGCATCAACGCTCATTTCACCACAAAAGTGTTTTATGGGAATTATAACGATGAATGTGGATGTTGTTAATTAATAGGCAGTGGAGCCAAAGGAGCACGCAGAAAGGGGAGAGGGTGTTAGATAAGAGTTTAATAATAACTGTCATAGTGGAAACTACAAGCTCACGGCTGTGGTTTAAGGACCGCATTTAACCCTCTTACACCTGTTTTCTGCAAAGTAAACAATGCTGTTACCATTTTATGAGTCTGACTCATAGCTTACTTGAAAAGCTTTCACAGTGTACTTTAATCCATAACTTCAGCGGGGGCAATCTGGGATGATTATGTTTCACCATTCATCATAGATAGTACACTTGTCTGAGGTGCAGACAGACAAACTGGAGTACATTTTAGCTTACAAAACATTAAAGAGACAATTAGTGAATTTGCTTCATACTTTACAATTCAGATATGCAGTAAGCCTTATTCTCATTTTGCATTTTTGTCCCACACGACAGAGAAAAAATAATCCTCAAGGAAATAATATGTGCATATTTTTTTTTTGAAAAAGCACTGCCCTCCCAAGCATTATTAAAAAAATGTTTCCCTTCCATTGACTGCACAGAGCTGTGTACATATGCACAGTTCTCAGTAAACAAAGGGTCTTGATTACAGTGATATGATTACTGTGGAAGCAATTTTAAGCGTGTGTGTTTAGATTGCTTGTGGACTGAAGAACTTGTCCACACATTATTTATTCGTTTCACTTCACCTAGCAAAACAAGTTGGCAACAAGTGATGCTGAGCTTGGATTATATTATAGGCTAAATGACACATTAAAGTGAACTCAAGCCTGCAAGCTAGTTCAGCCAATCAGCTCGAGTCTGGTACTACAGTCACATGGCATACTCCTCTCACTGCAACATCAACCGGTGTACTTAAGCCATCAGTGCTTATGCTCACTCTTGCTGTCATTCCTGATGCCACACTGCTCACCTGAAAGCTATGTTGACTCTTGCTGCTGCCGCTGTTGCCGCTGTTCATATAGCATTTCTTAAGCCCCACCTCCAATCGAGAATCCTGAATCCTGAGTCTACTTTCCTCTAGGGGGCGGAGTTATTATTGGCACTCCTCACTCCATGCTGTGCTGATCTTGCTGTTTCATTGTGGAGAGCAATGAGGTCAGAGATGGCAAATATCAATGCCGTGTATATTCTACATTCATATAATAATCCATTCCACAGGAGTTGGCTGACTGAACTTTATCAGTTTTGCTTTCTGTTACGATGCAGTATAAATTAAGGCAGAAACAACCATCTTTTTGGAGAGATAAGATCCATGCATATTCTGTGTTTCTCAAAAGTGACATGTTGGTCCTATTAATGTAGTTCCTAGATGATTGTAACAGGCATGACTACAGGCCTGATACAGAGGATACAGAAACAGGATATGGTTAACCCCATTTTCAATATCACTATTTTCATTCTTTTTTCTTTTTTTCAGTTAATCTTACAAAGAAAGACAAATAAAATATTAAAGCTGCAAGCAGCGATGAACGGGCCCTCGCACACCTGCGCACGTCGGGGAGTGCAGCGTCCGCTGCTTCACGACACGTCAGACTATAAAACGTGTCATTTCCTGCTGTCACCAGGTGGCGCTACGAAATCAAAATCCACGAGTATCGTTTGATGGCCATCTTGTTAAGAAGGCATGGTCCAAGTTTGAAAGCGATTTGATAAAATCTGTAGGACAAGTTTGCAAACGTACGAGGCCAGGAAATGGCCAAAATAGCCCTAAAAATGAACAGTTTATTAAACATAACTGACTTCCTGTTGGGTTTAGGGGAGAGGTCACGCAGGCTTTTTTGTAAGTCTGGACATGATACACATGCATACCAAATTTGGTGCATGTAGGTGAAACGTGCCGCAGGGGCTAGTTTGTTAAACGTCTGTAGGTGGCGCTACTGAGCCCTTTTGCCACACCCATGCGCGAGACCTATAAAGTATAAAATATTTTGCCATTTGTGATGCATGTGCAAAAGTTCATGAGTTTTTGAGCATGTTTAGGGCCTGAAAAGTGTGATTTAATTGGACAAAGAATAATAATAATCCTTAGAAATACAATAGGGTCCTCGCACGAGTTCGTGCTCGGGCCCTAATTAAAGCTGCAAGCAGTGTTGAGCGGGCCCTCACACCTTTGTGCACACCAGCTGTGCAGCAGCCACGGCCTGTTTCCAGCCACTGGACACCGACCGCTTGACACAGTTCTGAATTTTCATGTGTTTTGGACAATGCATAGTTAAATGTCACTTCCTGTGTCCACTATGTGGTGCTAGAGAACACCCACTAATTATGCGTTATGTTCCAGTGTATCAAGTGCAGACCACACCATAAAAATTTCATGTAAATCAATTGATGATTGTCACACAAGGCTTACTTCTAGTAGTAGTTGCTGGTAGGTGGCGCTATGACTAGTCAGTATTTGCATGTAGATGTCCTCAGACTGGGACTATTATCCAACCTGTAAAAATTTGGGCAGATTGGACAATGTACGCAGCAAAAGTCACAACAACTTCCTGTTCCACACTGCATGTTTGGTGAATCGGTGGTTCTGTATAGAGTAACACAATACACAAGAACATGTAAATAAATAAACATGTAAATAACACAAGAAATATATATAGTGCTGATATGAAAATGCAAGCTACTTAAATAACAAATATGCAGATTACACTGTACAATGTAGTGCAAACTGGCCAGCAGCAGAGAAATGACATAACAGTGTCTTAATAGGCATCTGTGAAGTTTAAACAGCCTAAAGACAGAACACCTCAGATCTTTTGCAAAATGAAACACTTCATTCAAAACTATACAATCATTTATAAAAACCCAATTTTGGCACCTTATGGCACACACACGGTTCATACGATCTGATTCAGTTTGAACATGACTTTTGACATGAATATATTGACTAAACAAAACACACAAGACCAGTTCTGCATACTGATGAAAATATGTATTTCTTTCCACATTGTAAAATCAGTCAATGGATCCATGCATTTCCAAAGGCTGCATTTTGCACTGAAAATCAGAACAGAACGTATTCTAAATGGAATATAGTTCATAAACACAGCAAAACCATTTGTGGAGACAAAAAAGAAAGCATAAATTATGTAAACATTCTAAGCATCATCTCTTTTCTTAGCTGGATCTGGCCATAGCACTTCATCCACATCACAGGCTGTCCTCTCTTGCAAGACAGTGAGGGAAGAATCTTCTTGAATGGTGAATCCATCCTTGTACAGACCCTGCATCAATTTGGTCGCAGGCCTCCTCCATGGCTTGAATGAGGGGTATTCTGACATGGAGTTCATAAACCTTCCACCACCATGCTGAATAGGGTTAAGGATTCTTTTCAAAATTGTGGATGCTGATGAAACCAGTTTTGGACTAGAGCAGATCGGTGGAAAGATACATTGTCCCAGATGACAATATCTCCCTCTGCCTCTTCCTGCAACGTTGCCTTCCATTTTTGTTGAAGACAGGTTTTTATAGTGCTTTCTCCTGATTGGTGAGTTTACAATTAAGCACCTAAGATCTGGCTGAGGTTTTGCCCCTTGAGTGTCAGGTTTCACTAACTGTGTGTTATTTTTAATTTTAGTGTGTAAGCAATCATAAAAAACTGTAACAAAGGTTTATTAGCAAAGCAGCGCTGCCCTCTACTGGATGCTAAAAATATGTGCGGGATATTATTACTGTTTCATGGTGAAACAGATTGTTTGTCTTGCCACATTAACACCGTTCCACAAAAACTCAAAAGCTTTGCAATTTAGCACCCTGAAGGTCTTAAGATTATGCTGACCAAAATTGAGGTGGATTTAGTTAATCTGCTAAGAGAAGTTAGTAAATTATGGAGGCTGTTTGGAGGTTAAAATACGAGACTTTTTTAAGTCTTTGGTTGTTACATGTGCCTACTAAGTTTTGTATGTCTAGGTGAAACATACCTCGAGGGCTTCTCTGTTGAAATTGCATCCCTCTCACACCCTAAGTCCAAAACCCATAGAAGACAAGAAAATACACCCCTACTGAGCATCATCAAGGTCATAAGACTTTTCTGACCAAATTTTAGGTGGATTGGTTAATCTGCTAGGAGAACATCAAAAGAGATAATCTGTCATTTCCTGTTGCCAGTAGGTGGCGCTATGACTTCAGTCTTCAGGCCGGGACTCTTATCAAACATGAAGTTTGGGACCATTGTAGATTAGAGTTACAACTTCCTGTTTCATTGTGAAACACAAAATGACTGCAACATCGTTCCATGAAAACTCAAAAGGTTAACAACAAAATTGCACAGTAAATTCAAAATGGCTGACGTCCTGTTTGGTTTAGAGTAGGCTATGGCTCCAAGAGGCTTTTTTTTAAGTCTAGAGATGATACCTCTGCCTCCCAAATTTTGTACATCTTTGTTAAATTTATGGGGGGCATTTTTGCCTTTATTTTTAGTGACAGCTGAAGAGAGACAGGAAAGGTAAGAGAGAGCCTTAATGGTACGTGGGGCACCCCATCTACATCAAATTTAAAGGTGGGGGCTTTGATTTGCATCAGTGCTCAGGCTCTATTCTTCTTAAAACACACTTGCACAGTTTTCATGAAGATTCTGACATTCACCAATATTTTCTTACAGAATCTTCACACACTCAAGAGCACACTTATGCACAGTGCTGACATGTTTGTGCAAAATAATTGGTTATTGTATTTCCTTAAATTTTAAAGTTGTATAATATTATGGGATTTAAATTACAATAATATTTTTATAATTAAAAATATTTTTTAATAATTCAGTTCAATATGCTTTATTGGCATGACTGTAACAAAACAATATTGTTACAATTATTTTCATTTTACAAAGCATTATGGTCTTTTAAAATAAACACTACACTAACACTTCAATTCACATCAATAATGTTAATTGGGAACCATGCCATCCAATAAACAGTGATCGATCACACTGTTTATAGGCCCAAAGTAGATCTATTTCTGCTCCCTAGGCCTACATGCACAATGGCATATTTACTGCTGCTGCAAGATGTTGCAGATTGGGCCTCGAGAAGGGGAACACATCTTCCAGGACCATATAGATCTATTTGCAGAGAGTGACAAGTACCTCTTGGGATGCTTTAGGCTAGCAAAAGCTGTCCTCATGGGGCTTTGCAATAGTTTGGAGCCAGCACTATGGAGCCAGCACTATGGAGCCATACCAGACCAGGCTTTTAGCCACTGGGATATTTCAAAGGGAGCTAGGAGGGTGGGCATATCACAGGCATCCATCTGCCACACTCTCCTGCGAGACATGGATGGAATAAATCAACTGGCCACAACACATAAAATTCCCTTATTCATCTTATTTTCCACAACAGGGGTGACACCAACGCATTTGTTTTGTCATCCTACTTCCAGTCATTCTATTTCCGACTGAAAGCTAAGCTAGCTAGTGTTAAGGATTGCCATCTAGGCAGCAGGGAGAGGACCCAAGTGCAGACAGGCGGGGAGGCTGAAGAAGTTCAAAGTTTATTAAATACAAAATAAACTTACAAAAACTCAGGAAAACACACACAGGGAAACAATACATGACAAGGAATGAACCAATACAGAACAAAGGAAAGGGGCCGGTATAAATAGGGAACAACTAAATGAGGGAATCAGAGACAGGTGAGCAAAAGAACACAGGTGTGGGAAATCAGACATGAGGACAGGAACAAGACAGACCAGACAGAAAGGATTTCAAAATTAAACAGGAAATAAACAACACGCAAGAGACAAGACCTGGGAATACCAAATAAAACTGGACACAAGACCAAACACACATAGTGTCCATGTGGGATGATGACAACTAGCCATAGACGACCACCAAAAGGTACGATGTCAAGTAATATGTTCAGTTAGGAGGTGCCATAATAATTGGATAAAGAGGAGAGAGCAACTACAACAATGTTACGGCCATAAAGTGAAGAGGTCGGAGTGTTGTGGGGCATTTTGCAACTTGCACCCATCTCCTAAAGATGAGGAGTACTTGAGTTTCATAGAAGAAATGAGAGCTTATGTGTCATAATGGTCAAAATGAACTTATTCCATCACAAGAAGCCCAAACCAACATCTGCTTTCTGGAGATAAATGTTGGAAAGAAACTCAAAAATAGTAATGTTTTCTTTCATGTTTATCCAGTTTTTGATGTTTCCTATCAACAAATTTGCTTCTTAATGCTCCTGTGAAGAAATGACAGCTTGACCTGTCACAGCTGTGAAGATAATCTTAATAAAAAGCCCAAAATGGACATTTGCTTTCTGGAGACAAATAATTAAACATATTTATCAAGTTTATAATGTTTCTAATGTATAAATCTGTTTCTTAGAGTTTCATAGAAGAAATAAGAGCTTATGTGTCATAAGAATCAAAATGCACTTATTCCATCAACAGAAGCCCAAAATGAACATCTGCTGTATGGAGGAAAAAGTATTAAAAGAAACTGAAAAAAGTAATGTTGTCCATTTTCATGCGGTTTTTGATGCTTCCTATTCACAAATTTGCTTTTTTTTGCTTCTCCTGAAAAGAAATGACAGCTTGACCTATCACAGTTGTGAAAATAAAATTTTCTAATCAACAGAAGCCCACAATGAACATCTGCTGTCTGGAGACAGATGTTTGAAAGAAACCAGGACCCTATTATAATTGAAGGAATTATTATTAATATTCTTTGTCCAAATAAATCCCATTTTTGAGGGGCTAAAGGTGCTAAAATTTGCACATGCACCAGAAGTGGTGAAAAATTATATACTTTATGGGTCTTGTGCATGGGTGTGGCAAAATGGCTCCATAGCGACCCCTACAAATTTCAACAAAGTAGCCCTTGCGGCATGTTTCACCTAGATGTGTGGCTGTTTTCGAAACTGCCTACTATACTATCAGTACGTACTGATTTGGCCAAAATGTAGTATGCAGTATGCAAACAAAAGCAAAATCTGCTGTATGCCAGAAATACCCGGATGTCGTACTGATTCAGAAAAATCTCCAGGGCTGTTTTCGAAACCGCCTGCTACATACTACAGACAAATTCATCGGTAGTATGCAGTATGAAACTGTTAAATCGATTTATTTTGCAGTATGCTAGGCCAGGCTTAGCTGGTTTCCAGTTTTGAAAAGCGGAAGTAAACAATAGTACAGCTAATGGCAAACCACTGCAATAGCATCCTCTTAAGCTCTGAAAACGAACACACACTACTGGAAATACACCCGGAAGCTAGAAACTTTTTCGTCGTATGCGCTGGGCGAGTAATTGTCATTGGAATGAATAGGCACCATCTTTGGGTCCGGCATTCAGTTCTTATAATACATCCATGGGCTAACGGCATTAACATTTCTCATCTTATTATGCACATGCATTTGCATTTGTTCACTTATACTGAAGTCTCTCCTGATTGAAATGACAATAGTAACAACAATGACAAGTACCCACGCTATATCTAATTAGTCAGTGAAACATTTGATACAGCTCAAAAATGATAATAGTACTACTAAAAACATCGTATACAGTGACTGAGAAAATACAATAAAATGAAATAAAAATGAAAAATGACCAAGAAAGTTTCTCATTAATGATCATATAGTCAGACATTATGTAGCAAAACATGTCCTATTTGGAAAGGGGCTGGTATTGTGGATTACTGGTGATTACTGGTACTGTGCCATTAGGTATTTCTTTAAACTCTTTTTAAACACAGTTTAACTTGTTAAATGTGTAATGTCTGATAGCAAACCATTCCATATTTTCATTCCTCTGTACATAACAGTACGTTGCCTTGCATTAGGTTTTGAGACAGGAAGTGAGTAACAACATCTTGATGCATGCCTAGTAGTAAAATTGTGACTATTACTACTATATGATAATTGATGGTACAGGACATTTGGGATTTTAGACAATGAGATAATTCTTATGAACAGAGCAGAGAAATAACCATCCTGTCCCTCACCAATGACCAACATAAGGTTATGTGCGTTCTGATGATGTTAGCTCTTCTGTTACAGTTCAGAGCGAGTCGTGCAGTGCTATTCTGGATTAACTGTAGTTTTTCCAAGTCTTTATTTGACGCACTTGAGCACACTACTGGACAGTAATTCAAATGTGTAAGAACTAATATTTGAACAATGTGAGAGATGTATTGTTGTGGTAAAAATATTGCACATCTCTTAATACCAGAGACCAGACCTCTCCCCATAACTGCAACAGTTTTTCCCCCGCTGACACACCTCTTCTACCTGTTTACTAATATACCACTTACCTGGCCCATTGGTCTCTCCTGCCTGCCTGTACTACAACTAATATTTACTTACCTTTTCCATGAGCCTGCTGATGTCCCTGTGTGGGATGGTGATTTGGCCGTTGCCTCCTGGTCTCTTCCCCCTGCAGTCACCGCCTGACAACTGAAGAAACATTTTTGGCAATTAGATTTTAATTAATACATGTCCTATGACTCAATACTGTATTGCATTGTATTCTATCCCCTTCCCAAGAGACTCACCTGATTTAAGACAAAATCAGGTGTCTATTTACCTATCTTATTGTTTTCCTCCTTATTTGTACTTTTGCTTTTGATTAGCTCTTTGGTTTTCCTCTGTCCACCTTATGCCCCAGTACTGAAATCCCTTCTTGGGATAGACCACACTTTTTAGGTTTGGCCACTAGATGGAGCCAAAGGACTGCATCTGGCCATCTTGGTCTCCATTCTCATTAATATTCCTTTCACTTCATTATTTGTTCTTAATCCTTCAATTTTTTTCATTAGGTTTTCTTTCAACATGTTTTCAGGTTTTTTTTTTGTTTGTTTATCTCCTCTTTATTCATTTCTAGGTGATTTAGTTGTACACTTTTCCGTGTATCTCCTCCATATGTCAGTACCTGACATCTAGTAGACAACCTGAGCCAGAGCCTTACAAATGTCTGTAGCATTTGCAGCCCCCTAACCTAACCCTAACTCTAACCACTCCGGTTTAATGCCTAAACTCAATCTGTGCATTCCTCCAGACTGAGGAATGGTCTGTTGTGCCAAAGGACACCGGCCCAGGTCAGTTTTACAGATCTGGCCCAGAACTTATGGAGGCTCTGGGCTAGATCATTTTTGCTATCTGGGGAGTTTCCCCATTGACTGCTGCTCTTTCAAAATGAATATAGGCACGAGCACTCATGAATTCCTCAGAAGGCTTTTACAGCGAGGCACAGACAGTCCTCAGTTTGTCATGGTCCACAAAGGACTCTGGTTTGGACTTTGTATTTTTGTCTCGTTTCCTGTTTTATTTTGAAATTACTGTTCTTGTTTCCTTGTGTGCCCTTTATTTCCTGTCTTTGTGTTCCCTCCAGTTTTGATTGTTTTCACCTGTGTTTTGTCACTCACCTGTGTCTGTTTCCCTCGTTGTCTCTTCCCCTATATATACCGGTCCTCTCCCTTTGTTCTCTGTCGCATCATTGATGTTCCTGGTGTTCCCCTGCGTGTCTGTACCTGATTTTTGTAAGTTTATTTTTGTCATTAAATCCTTGGACTGCATCAGCCTCCTCGCCTGTCTGCAATTGGGTCCTTCCCCTGCTGCCTAGATGGCTCACCTTGATAGAATGACGTGACCTGACATGGACCCAGCAGACAATTGGTCGGAGGAGTTGCACAACCTGATTGGAGACCTCCTGAGCCTCCGAACCCATTGGAGGAGGGCACCTAATCAGGAGTACCGCGAGGCCGTTATGTCGGTGGGACGCCGGAAGCTGGCCACTCAGCCTTGGCTGAGGAATTCAGTTCCTGCATGGATCATTGGATTTTTCGACGCCCCGGATCAGCCTGCTTCTCAGCCTGCCTCACCTCCGCTGCCCAGTGCCACAGAGTCTCCGCTGCCCAGTGCCACAGATCGACCAACTCCTGTTCCTGTTTTCCAGTCGGCGGTCCATCCAGCCTCTGATCCTGTTCCTGAGTCGGTTGTCCGGCCGACTCCTGCTCCACGGACCCAGTTGGCTAACTGGCCCACATCAGTTCCTGTTCCCGAGTCAGCAGTCTGGTATACACCAGTTCCACCTCCAGTGCCCGTCCAGCTGCCGCCGCGGCCTCGGCCTCCTGTGCCAGTGCCCGTCCAGCTGCCGCCGCGGCCTCGGCCTCCTGTGCCAGTGCCCGTCCAGCTGCCGCCGCGGCCTCGGCCTCCTGTGCCAGTGCCCGTCCAGCTGCCGCCTCGGCCTCAGCCTCC